>OZ012736.1:143630513-143790031 GCA_963859935.3 Lathyrus sativus | reverse complement strand
ATAGGGAAGGTTGATACTACCCTCTTTATTAAACGTCAAGGAAAATACTCAATATTAGTACAAGTTTATGTAGATGAAATTATATTTGGATCTACTAACATGCATTTGGTCAGGGGATTTTCTAAGTTGATGCAGGGTGAGTTTGAGATGAGCATGATGGGGGAGCTAAACTATTTCCTGTCACACCTCGAAAAATATATTCGAACATACGACCCTCGCATGAAAGGCGCGAAATGCGGTTCGACAGAGTCGCCACCGAACTTTATTCATCCCAAAAGGATGGGAAAGGAAAATATCAAGAAAACCTTTTAAAGAGAAAGACAAGAATAATGGTTGTCGCAACCACGTTCTGGGTTCGGAAGTTAGTTACGCAAGGGGAAGATATTAGCACCCCTCACGTACGTTGTACTCAACGGGAACCTCTTAGTACGATTTGCGATGGGCATTATCTAAGCTTGTTTGTTTTCTTCTCAATGGTAAATGCTAGACGGTACGATAAAAGGATTGGGGTCGTTGTCCCTACGTATGCTCATTCGGGCGAGAATGAGAAATCAGAGCTTTCGTAGTTCCACTACGGGAAAGGATAGAGGGAAAACAAAATATGGATAGAAGGTAGACACGGAAAAAGTAAAAAAGGTAGTGTGCTGGCCAAGATCATCACAATCTTGTGCCTACATATCTTACATTCATACGAGAATGAAGAATCAGAGCGTTCTTAGTTCGTGGAGACTACTACGAAAAGAGAGGGGTTGAATTGTTTGAGTTTTGATTGAGTTGGAGACAAAATATTGAATGACAAACAAACCAAGGGGCGTGCCTCGAGAGGTGTCACTCAAGATTCTAAGGAATGCGAGATTCCAAGAACTCAGTTCTTTCGGAGGTTGGTTGAAAAGGTTTCGAGAAAGAGTTGATTGTTTTGGATTCGAAAGATTGAATGAATAATAACTCAAGGGGCATGCCTTGAGAGCCATTCATTCAAAGGCTAAAGAAATGCTAGATTTCAAGAATCTCCTTCTTTTGTAAGTTTTATTACGAAAATGTTTGAATAAAGATTAGCTGTTTTGAGACGAAAGGGTGAATGAATGACAACCCAAAGTGTGCACCTCAAGAGCCATTCATTCTAAGATCCAAGGAATGATAGACTCCAAGAATCTTCTTCTTTCACTTATTTGTTAAGAAAAGTATTTGAAAACAATTAAATCAGATAAGTTGCGAAAAGAGGTGGACTGCAAGGCAAAAGGCACTCGACTTATAAGTTTGAAAATACCATTTGGCGTTGGTTCAAGGGTTTGATTTTATTTGCGTGCAAAGACGTGTTGGAAAAGAGGTTGATTTGAAAACGGATTCGGCTCAACCACGAATCGAGGTTTTGGTTGTGAGAATCAATACTAGTCCCTAGGGGTGTTCCTTAATTTAAAACCACGATGAAACGTGCAAGTGTGTGTGATAGGTTGATGGTGAATGCGTGCGAGCAATCGACTTACGAAGGGTGTTTGAAAAGGGCTCGATGAAGAATCGAGAATTAGTTTGAAAACGGTTTAGTCTATGCTAATCCCCTAAGGGTGCTCTTAGAAGATAAACCATAATCAAAGAAATACGAATGCGTACATCAGAATGGGAATGGGATACATGTAAGTTACACGAGATTGCATAAAATAAAGGGGTTCATTGTAAGGTAGCCCAAGAGGAAGCAGTGTGTGTGCGAGGTGTCCTAAATTATGCCTTTAGCAAGAATCGAACAAAAGCTCCAAGTTAGGGTTTCTGATAAAGTCCAATAATTCGTTGCTCGGAAAAGTAACCAACAGTCCACCAATTTAGGCTTTTAGGTTTCGATCGTTATTATTGTATTTTCGAATAATGTAAATAAGATATGAACAATATGAATATGATATGAACAATATGAATAATATGACAAGATATATAACAATATAATCAAGATAATATTTACAATAGTATAATCAAGATAACATTAACAAGTATATCAATAATGATAATATAATCAAGATATAATGACTGAAATTAAAACAAGAGTATATCGACAAAAATTAAAGTTAGTTGTTAGTTGATATTGATTGAATCGAGACGAAATGTAGCGCTAAATCGTCGTAGCTCGATCTATGACGAAGATCAAACTATAGGGGGTCACACAATTTGATAGTCGTGCTAAAAACACGATGGAGAAATGATATTGAGGATCATTTTCCAAAGTAATCGTGCCACACGAATGGGATCATTTTCCAAAGTAATCGTGCCACACGAATGGAAAAGGTGACGATCTCGTCTTAATAACGAACTTGTGTTAATTAATTGAGGGTAACCTATCATGATCCTAAAGTATAGAAAATGATCTCGATGATCATTCACTATATATTTGAAATAATGAAGGTTAACAACCTCAATAAACCAAAGTTTATGAATAAAAAGACTTCATGGACCGAAAGTGAAATTGAAAATTAAATTAATATGAAATAAAATGGAAATAAATGACAAAAATAAAATTGAAAAGAAAACGGTATAATCTTCACCATGGATTATTATCGACAATCCACAATTCTTAGATTTTCATCGACCAATATTAAAAGGAAAATAGAAATTGAAATAGAATTGAGAAAAATAAAAACGAAATTAAAAGAAACACTAGAATGACAAAAGAACGAAAGGTTAAAAACTAAAAATAGTTATTTTTGAAATAAACCTTAAAAAAACGAAGAAAAAAAAACTTTTAAAAGGAAAGGAAAAAAAGTCCCTAAATGGAAAGGGAGTGCATTGTAGCAATATAGGGGTGAGAAATAGGTGGATTCAAACGACTATGGGCTTAGATAAGCCCAATACTGTAACGCCTCAATTCTGATTTCCTATTTTGTTGAGTCTTTTGATTTATATGGGTGATTAATATTTTAATTGTGAAATTGATGTGTTAATATGTTATGTTTGCATATTATGCTATTTTACCGATTCTGAGAGTTTTCGGGGAAAATAGATTGGAGGGTATTTTAGACATTTCTTATTTAATGTTAAGTTGGATATTTTGTGAGAAAATAGATTAGTAGATGTTTGGAGAGAAATAGAATAGAAAGAGATATAAGTGGATTAGAGGAGAGAAAAGAAAAGGATAGAAATAGAAAGAAGAGAAAAGGAAGAGAAAGAAAGAAGGAAGAAGAGAGAAGAGGAGAAAATAGAGGAAAAGCTTGGATAGCTCAAGATCAACATCTAGGATTCAATTTAATTGGGTAAGAGTGTGAAATCTTATTATTTTCTCAATGTGTATGATTATGTATACTTTGTTGGATTGATTTGGATTGTTGGAGAGTTTTTACCCATTTTCC
Source organism: Lathyrus sativus (assembly GCA_963859935.3). Taxonomy (NCBI): domain Eukaryota; kingdom Viridiplantae; phylum Streptophyta; class Magnoliopsida; order Fabales; family Fabaceae; genus Lathyrus; species Lathyrus sativus. The sequence continues at coordinate 143,786,705 of OZ012736.1, read as the reverse complement.
ATTTTTAGGTCGAAATGATTTAATCGATAGAAATCGATGTTTTAACGGTTAGAATCTGGAATAAGTGATGTAGTTTAGTCGATGAATGTTAGGCTATGACTATGGAAACTTGTTGGAATTGAATCAGGTGATTTTTGGACCTTGGGACATTTTCGGACAATAGAGGTTTTGAGAGATCGCAGAGGTTCGCTAAGCGAACAGCTAGCAAGCGAGCTAGCGAGCGATTCGCTAGGCGAGCTGCTAACGAGCGAGTAGCGAATGGTCCCAGACTTGGACATAACCAAAACGACCTTTGTTCGTTGGAGTGAGTGAGGTAGCGAGTGTTCGCTAAGCCTTCGCTAAGCGAGCTAGGTAGCAAACACTTCCAGTAGCAAAAAGGTAGGATTCGCTAGCACGTTCGCTAGGCGAGCCAGTAGCAAATGATCATTATGCCTTCGCTAGGCGAGTGAGCCAGCGAGCATGACATCATTGTTTTATTTCTGTTGTTCCCATCCGATGTTGATACTTTGATTCTTCAACGCATAGCTTGTCTGCTGTATTATGATATGTTGTGGGTAGCCGTGTGGCGTGAATCCTAGATTGTGAAATATGGCCTTGTTGGCAAATATATACATTGTTTAAATTGATTAAAAGTGCACGATGATTGTGATGGAGTTCGTTGCCGTTTGGCGCGATATTGTGAATACATATTGATTATATGCGATTGTATGTGAAGCACCATGATGTGTATTCTTGTGCATTACTTGATAAATGTAATGATGATGTGTGAAAGTATGAGTACCTTGGTGATTATGAAATGTGTTGTGTGTGCAATCATGTTATAATTCTTGTGTGATGAATTATTTGAGAATGCATGGGATTAAGATGCGAGAACGGTCTTAAGTGCATATGGTTGTTGATTGCATATGCATCATTTGTTGTCAAGAGGCAATGTTTGCTAGTTTCGTGAAGACTAGTGACTTGTCCCAAACCTAAAGTGGGGTTCGAAAGCCTAGGGGACGGACTTTTGTTTGTTATTGGTCTAGGGGACGGACCCGGTTTAAATGTAAAAACCAAAAAATAATAACAAGTGTTGGTACCACATGGCATGAGTTGCATTGAGTCACATGGCATAGGTATAATTGTTGTATGAAAGTATGCATATGTGTATGAATTATTGAACTGAGAGTTGTGAATTGATGAATAAACATAATTGTAAATGTTTATGTGGAAATGAGTGAACTGTGGATGTATGCATGATGAATGTGCTTGGTGATTATACATATATTTGTATATACATTGTGACATATATGGATGACTTGTGGTGAGAATGTTGATTATGTGTATTCTAAGATTGTAGATATATATAATTATATGCATTGATTATTATGATAATATTTCTCATTGTTGTACCCCAAAGTTTTCTCAACCTTTTCTTAACTTGGTTTATGTTTCATTCCATTTCATTTTGGTATAGCATTTGCATTGCATAGCATATTTCATTTTACAGGGGATCAAGAGTTTGTGCATAGCAAGAGAAGTCTTCTCAAAGTATTGAGCCTAAGCAAGGGGTTTTACTCAAGTTTGAATGGTTATCAGGACATCTTGAAGTGGTCAAAGGCTTGTGAAAGGATAGATGGATGTGTGTGGGTCAGCTCCTAACTTGGAGGCCAATTAAAGAGCATCAGGGGTTTGTAAAGTCATTTTGTGGGTATGAGATGTTGAGAGAGCTCATTGAGTGCTTTGAGAGCCATTTGGAGCTTATTCAAGTTGTTGTGTAAAGTGGAATAAGCCCTAGCAAAAGTGTGGCATCTAGGGTTTTCATCTGGTAAATCCTCAGTTAACTTGGAAATTGAAGGAGGTTACAACTCAATTCCAAGTCTTTATGGTCATGGGATGTTGTGTTTAGATTTCTAATATATCATTTCAAAATCAATTCATCAAGGATCAAGAGTGTGAGAAGTTACTAAATTAGGGTTCTTAGGGTAAAATCCCTTATTTAGTGCCTGAGTTCAAGACCACCTACCTCAAGATAAAAGTCTCATCTCAACTTTTGGCCAACATGAAACATGTAGATTATGTTCTTAGCTTTCTTTCGAGTACTAGAAGTCCTTGATTGGATTTATAGAACTCAAGTTATGATCAAGACAAGTTACAGGTTATCAGATGAATGTGATTTTGGTCAACAAAAGTCAACCAACTTCCAAGCCATGTTTTACCTAGAAGGGTGCTTCTCCTCAACTTTTGGCCAACATGAAAGTTGTAGGGAATGGTCTTAGATTTCCAAAGAGTACTAGAAGTCTTTCATTTGATTTGTAGAACTCACGTTATGAGGGTTACAAGTCAGGGGTATTTTGGGAAAGTAAGATTATAGGTCATAAAATTATAGGTCCATTTCACCACTTTGCATACTTCAAATCGAAATATTTTCAACATGAAACTTGCTCTAAATAGGGCCATTTGCATTAACAAATCATTTTTTTGCATGGTTGGAGCTTGGATTGAAGATTGGATGTTTGAATTTTTCATAAAGAAGGCTTAAAATGAGAAATTGGGATTTAATTGATTTGGAACTTTCTCAAGGCAACTTTATGCATTTTTTGAGTGCAAATAATGTTCTAAAGACATTTCCATTTTCACATTTGCAATTTGAGGTCTTTAAATTGGTCATTTTCATGGTTTCTTCATCATGAACAAACAAATTGCAAATCTACCATAGAATCAAAACAAGACTTAATTCTTGGCCCTTTGATAAACTAAAGCCATGTGCATTTGATTTGTAACAGAATCAAGGTTGGTGCAGTGGAGAAATACGTGTATGGCAAGTGGAAAAAGTGAGAAAAATTTGATTTGTGAATTGGGCTTTAGGGCATGAATTGAAGCATCAGTCTCATCTGAACCCAACATATAAGAGGCTAGGAAGCTTCCCAGACCTAGAGAGCTCGTTTTGGTGGTGAATTGGCAGAAATAGCAACTTGGAAAAAGGAGAGAAAAGTGAGAATCGGTTTTGAAGCTACACACCATTGCAAGAAAAGTTGAGTTCATCAAAAGCTTCCTTAAGGCATTTGGAACGTTTCTGGGTGGTTTGTTAAAAGGTTCAGCCAAAGACAAGACCCAGTAGAGGTACTCCACTAGGTAAATTCAAAATCACCATATCTCTCATTTTAAGCTTTGTTTCTATGCCATTATTGCATACTTGAGACGTAGAAACAATGTAGATCATTAATATATAAAATGAACTGGCATTTGGTGTGGTTTCAGTTTGATGCATAAATCTTGTTGTTTGAATTTTGGCTCATTCTTAAGTTCTTAGAACAAATGAAGCATGGATTTGAACTCCTTGTGAGTTGTAGTTGGATTCTGGACATTTTGGTTGGCTAATTTTGAGTTTCATAGTTTTTGCTCATTTTACATTTGTCTTCGATTTGGTCTATATGTTGCTCAAAAGTGAAAACTAAGGTTGGATTTGAGTTCCTCTTGTTGAGAGGATGAATTTGCACTATGATTTTGTTATTTTTGGTTAAGTTTTCATGACTGTGATTTTTCTAGTAACTGTTCACAACGGTGAGGGGCCGAAGAAGATGACCGGAAGGGATCTCCGGCCGCCCTCTGGTTTTCTGGCTTTGGTTTGACTTTTCCTTTGGGAAGATGAGGTCTACACCGTTTGATCTATTGACTTTCATTTTGGACGCTCATGATTAAGACGCACCCTAGACTACCTTTGACCAGACGCATGTGATTAGGTTTGAATTTCATTTAATGTGCTGGCACGCTAATGGCCTTGTGATGTGCATACTAAATGATCAGATGGTTCCAATTGAATTCCACGCTGGTCCCTAGGTTGACCAGCCCTGGTGGATCATTGGCTTAACCCTAATCTGTTTGGGCGCCTTGGGCCCATATGCTGTTTGCACCCCCCTTTTTGGCCCAATTCACTTTTTCAACTGTATTTCCTTGCTAATTGCACCGTGGGTTTATTTGTTTTCTTTTTATTTTCATTTCTTTTTGTTTATTTTCTTGTTTCAATTTAATTCATTTAAATAACTTCTCCAATTAGTAAAATTCTCCAAAAATATGTTTTAAACTCCTTGGAGTGTTCTTTATTTTATAGAATTTTTGTTTTAATTTTTTAGTTTATTTTTCATTTAAAAATGAATTAATTAATTGGAAAGGTTTTATTTGAATTAAATTATGACATTGTGGTTTCTTTTAATTGTTTCTCCCTTTCCCCTTTGGTCCAATGAATGAAAATTGTTCCTCATACTCTTGATGAGTTGAAAAATTTTTTAGGACCATTTTTCCCCTAGTTGGTTGACTTTAGGGTTGACTTTTGGTGCTTTCCTTTTGACCCTCGATTCTCCCATTTCAAAGTGGTACATCTTGAATTTAATTTTCTTTTGATGGTGCTTTGAGGGGATATTGGCCTTGTGCCCTTGGCTTCTGTCTGTCAACTTGTTTGGCTATCTTGTGCATTTTATTTGGTAATTATTGAGCCTTTTTCCTAATTTTGAGATGACTTGCAAGTCAAGTCATCTCCAAGGGAGGTTCCCACACACATCTTGACCTAGTTTGACTTGGATATGACATTTTTGGATCCCTTGAGCTTTCAATGCCTTGTAATTCATGTTGCTAACATGTTAAGGATGTTTTTGGTTCAATTTTAGGTCATGACACTTCTTTTTGCTTGCTCATTTGTGTTCATCTTTTGAGTCTTTTAATTAGGGTTTCTATGTGGAGCTTTCTTGCTTTTCCTTTGTGCATATGCTTGCTTTCTCTTGTGATGTGTTTGCTTTTGCATTTGTGCACTCTTTCCTCATCCTCCATTCTGTCCCATGACTTTGGAATGTTATTTAAGGTAGTTTGGTCCCTCCTTAGGAGGAAATTGTAGCTTACCTAAAGTAATGAATCCATGAGGACTTTTCTTAGTGACTTTGTCACTCTTGTTTGCTTGCTTTTGATGCATCTCTCTCCCTTTTCTCTTTTCATCCTCATGTGCATGCTTGGTTGAAATGTGTCGCTACTGCGAAAATCGGCGCCGGCTTGACAGGAGAGTCGCCACCGTGCGTTATTTGTCCCTCAGAGCGGGAAAGGAAACGCTCGAAGTAAACCTCGCAAAGACGGGAAAAGGTATTGTCGTCGCTACCAAAACCTGGATTCGGGAGTCGGTTACGCAAGGGGAAGGTATTAGCACCCCTCACGTCCATCGTACTCGATGGGATCCACGCTTGGTGTTTATAAGGAAAAGGGTGTGTTATCTATCTACGCTAATGGTCAGTCTGAAAAGAAAATAAAAGGGCAGGACTCGACAGAACATACGGTGTTCTGGGCCTACGTACTCCCTCGTGCAATGGGAAAGTCAGAGTCAACGTAGTTCGACTACCTACGTCTAAACGGGGGAAGGTTGCTCGCCAGGACTTCGCGTCCTGTGCCTACGTACTCCCACACAATATGGAAGATCAGAGCAAACGTAGTTCGACTAACTACGGCTAAACAGGGGGTTCTCACACAGCAGTGAGAAAATAAACTGGTCTCAAAGGTTCGGGAACCTACAACTACGATCTGGTCTCAAATGCACTCGGGCAAGAGAAAAGGATAACAATTAGTCGTCAGCGGGAAAGTCTCGATCGCACAGCCGCGAGAGAACAAAAGGTTAGTTGTTAGTGTGCTCGCTAGGATATCGCATCCTATGCCTACATATCATCGTCTGGTACGAGGAATCAGAGCAGCTGTAGTTCAGCTAACTACGACACAAGCTACTCAAGAACTCCTACCGAAAGGAAAGGGAAAAGACACCCTACAGCTATAACTGGAAAAGGGGAATCTACCTACTGCTATCATGCCTGGTGGACCATCCTAGTGTCTATCATAACGACTCCGCAGCGGAGAGGTCAGAGCTCCTAAGGGATCATGGCAACAGGACTAATCAACAAACGGGAAATACTACAAAGTAAAGAAGTACTGGAAATATGCATGAATGCAATGACTAAACAAACAAGGCACAAAGGCCGCAAACCACAAAGGTAAGGGAGCTCAGCTCTACCAAATACCAACAAGCAAAGCCACTCAATAACACACAAGCAGAAGGAGGACCACCTCAACTTCTCATGCACACAAAGTCTACTTCTAGGATGCACCTACCTCAGAACTATCTAGATGAACTCCTAAGTCTAATGCAACACAACACCACACAAGTCAAACAACACAAAGAGAAGGCTAGCTAACCTGGCAAACCTCTATCCAAAGCTTAAACAACAACCCTGAGCAGGGCCCCTAACAACCCTGAAACAAACTCCTAATCTATCTCTAAACAAAATCCTAAGCAAAACTCTAATCAAAATCCTAAGCAAGAGGAATCAATCCCAGTCTCCAAGCTTCAGAACAAGCTTACCAAAGAAAGGGAGCTAAGCAGACAAACTCAGAGTGCCTTCCTCGGGAAAGTACCAGGAGGTTACTACTCAGGAGTTGTATCCTATATGGCTCAACAACTGTGATCAGTTTACATTCCTCCTCGGGAGGAATTAAACTCACAAGTCGGCTCCAACATCACTGGATACTTAGGAAATCCTATCTGAACTAGGGGAACTAAGTGGATAGACTCATAGGACCTTCCTCAGGAAAGTACTAGGAGGCTTCCACTTAGGAATTGTATCCTATGTGGCTCAACAACTGTGATCAGTTTACATTCCTCCTCAGGAGAAACTAAACTCACAAGTTGGCTCCAACATCATTGGATACTTAAGAAATCCTAGATGAACTAGAGGAACTAAGTGAGCAGACCCATAGGACCTTCCTCGGGAAAGTACTAGGAGGCTGACACTTAGGAATCGTGTCCTATGTGGCTCAACAACTGTGATCAGTTTACATTCCTCCTCAGGAGAAATTAAACTCACAAGTTGGCTCCAACATCATTGGATACTTAAGAAAGAGGTGAGAAGAGAAGAAAGAATGAAAGTCATTCATAGTGCCTTCCTCAGGAAAGTACCATGAACTTCCTTCAAACTTCAGGATCTCAAACCTCACAGACAGGGAACAAGCTCCTAGACTAGACCTCAATCCACTGCATCCTTGCAAGCTCCAACAGGACTTCATCCAGCCTTCATCTTCAAGAAGGAACCACAGATCCTCAACCCACAAGAAACTATCTCTGAAGTTCAACCACGGTTGAACTTCAAAGTCAAAAGTCGTCAAGACTTCTCCTATCCTCAAGCTCAGACTAAAACATATCAGAACATCCTACAAAAATCTATCAAAAATCTATGGGAAACCTACATGGCTCTATGACAACATACTAAAAAATCAGAGCAAAATTCATTACCAGATGAAAGAAATAAAATCAACAATAGCAGACACATCAACAAACCAATTATTCAATATCAATAACAATGCAAAAAATGCAATTAAAATGAAAATGCATGATTAAGCTAATGTTTTTGTACTATAAAATTCTACATTGAATTACGAGTCTACAGAAAAAAGAATGGAATTATTTGATTAAACCTACTATTTTTTATGAATTTTCTAATAATATGCATGCACTAAAAAATATTAAAACAGTCATTTAAATGGAAAATATGCTAAAAATAGTAAACAAAAATAAAATGGCATTTTTATTTTTATACAATTTTCTAGACATTTTCATGAAGTGGTAGAAAAAACAAGAAATCAAAAATCAATTGTTTTCATTTTCTTATGAATTTTACAATATGCAAGAAAGTATTAAAAGAAATTAAAAAAACAAAATTTAAATAAAAGAGGAGGGGGGGCTAATAGCATGTTTTCAAGTTCTAACTCTGGATGGGCTCTGATCCTGGGGGTGCGAAGAGCAAATGGGCGCAGGGCCCAATATTGCAATCTCACTGAAAAAAAGAACAAAAAGGAAAAAACGCGTGGGGGTGTAGTTAACAGGTTTTTCAGGTTATTCTCACTGGGCTTACGCACCAGGGGGGTGCGAATAGCATTGGGCACAAGGCCCAGTCCACACTCATCTGTCTCTCACACGAAGGGGGGGGGGGAATGAGTAACACAGGGAGCAGCATCAGTAAACGCGTTTGGGCCTTACCCAAACCCTAACCCTAACCAACGAACAAAACCCTATCTCCCTTCTCAACTCTCTGATCACTGTTCATCATACGGAACTAACCCTAGCCGTTCGTTTTCGTCTTCCTCACCCTCTCTGCAACCCATCTCCAGAAAAACCCCAAACAACCTTCACACATCTCACATGAAACCTCATTCCCTAATTCAAAACCACCTAAACCTAACCTGGACTCTAATTGGAACAAACTAACATGCAAATCTCAAACGAACACCATAATCCAACTGAACAAACAACTAGGAGGCAAGAAGAATCACCTGGAGCGAAGCCGGAGACGATACGATTTCTGGAGAACGCCTCTTGAAGGCGACGAAGTTCTTGAGATTCTTGGAAGATCGAACGCACAAGGTGAAGACCTTCGAAGATCGTTGAAGATCTTGCAGAAACCTGAAGAATCTGAGGGGAAACTGATGGAGAAGCGATGGCAACCTATGAATCTCGCTGGGAAGACGATGAACGCGCTTAGATGTTCTTGAACTGGAAACGCAGATGATGAATGTCCATGAAGAACAACGAGGTTCTGGGGAATCTGGAAGGATTGATGAAGTTCTTAATGATGATGATGAACGAAGACGTTCTGGGGAGAGATTGAAGAACGATGAAGCTTTGAGGGGTTTCTGGGTTTTCGCTGAAGAATGATGAAGGTTTGAGGCTTTTCTGGGTAATTGCTCTTGACACACGCTGAAGATTGATGAGTTCTGGAACTGTTCTTTGAAGTTTCCGGCGACGTGGCCGAGTTTTCCGGCGAGGTAGTGGATGAAGGCGGACGGAGGAGGAAGATGAAGAAGGGAATGTTTCTGGGAATTTCTGGATGGAAAACTAGCTCCGGCGAGCTGTTGCGGTGGCCGGAAGGCGTTAGGGTGGCTGGCGGTGAGAGCTCACCGAATTTGCATGCCGGTCGGTGGGTTCTCAGGTGAAGGTTGAGGGTGTGACAAGTGTCTCAGTGGAGGTTGGGTGTGAGACGTGTGGCGAACGCGTGTCAGTGAGAGAGAGTGCTGAGTGGGTGATCTGGCGTGTGCAGGGTGCGTAACGTGGGTCCCCTTTATAGTGACAAGTGTCACTTTTTTTTGGACAAAACGGACAAAAATACTGATGGACCTGCAGGGACTTGATTGGGCTTCAAAAACTGCTTTCTGGGCCCACGAAAAACTAGACAAAAAACCCTAAAAAAACTGAAAAACTGATTAATAAAAAATATTAAATCTAATTAACCTAATTAAGACTAATCCTAATTAACTAGTGACTAATCCTAATTAAACTAAATGCAGATTAAACTATCCTAATTAACCTAATTAAATCCTAATGAAATCTAAAAAATTAATAAAACTCTATTAATTTCTATAAAATCTCTATTAACATTTAAAAGAAAATCTATTAAAATCCTATTTAAAATCTACCATTTATTTAAAATTCTATTAAAATTCTATTAAAATCCCATAAAATTCCTATTAAAATTCTATACTATTATTTAAAACTATTAAATCTATTATCCTAAAAAAAAAACTACTAAATCTATATTAAAACAACTCTATTTACTTCTATTTTAAAAACTATTAAACTTCTATTAAAATAAAAGAAAAGTCTATACTATTTTCTATATTATCTAAAACAATTAAAAACAAATTTAAAATCTATTATATTCTAAAAATGATTAAAAACTATTAAATCTATTTTAAAAATTCTATAAAATTCTAAAAGAAAGATTTAAACTATTAAAAATTCTAAAAAATCTATTTAAATCCTAAAAAAATCCTAAAGCCTATTTAAAATCCACAAAAGTCTATTAAAACCCTGAAAATGCAGACAAATGCAAATGACCACCATAAAAGAGCGCACGAGACCAGATCGAATCGAACAGAGAACCCCGGGCATCAGAATATCCCAAAATCACTATGCAAGCTACAAATCCCCGAGGAGCGCACAATTTCCCGAAAATAAAACCCTGATGATCTGGACTGGATCTGCCATATCTAGTAAATGAAAACCAATCTGTAACCCTGATATCCTCTGTCTGTGCACAAATATCATGCGTCTGATTTGCGAACATGAATTTAAACCACGAGTCAGATAGGAGAACCGGTTGGTCAAATTTTAGGGTGCAACAGCTGCCCCTATTCAAGCGACTTGGACCTGAAGGGTTTGAAGAGCGCTCAGCCTTCAAACATTCAGAGGTACGAGACGGTTGAATACAAATAAAACCCGAAAATTTGCCAACCGCGAGAATATACTGCAAAACTGCTCGGGGAATAAAGTCCAGAACCGAGCCCAGTCATTACGGCACCAAACTGACCAATCATCTGATAAAGAACTCCTGATTTTAACGCCAATTACCTGAGATACCCTAAATAACAAACCCTGAGGGTTGCCACAAAACACCTGATCCTTTCACATTGCCTTCTGATAGGCGGGAAGAGAAATATACTCACATCGTCCAAAGATGGACGGGAAGACACCCTGATTGAATACTCACCTCGTCTAATGATAGACGGAAAGACGCCATTAATCTCCATACTCACATCGTCTAAAGGTAGACGGAATCATCCTGATTGATGAAACAAATCAATATTCACATCGTCTAAGGATAGACGGGAAGAAATAATCTCCATACTCACATCGTCTAAGGGTAGACGGGAGGACGCCATTAATCTCCATACTCACATCGTCTAAAGGTAGACGGAATCATCCTGATTGATGAAACAAATCAATATTCACATCGTCTAAGGATAGACGGGAAGAAATAATCTCCATACTCACATCGTCTAAGGGTAGACAGGAGGACGCCATTAATCTCCATACTCACATCGTCTAAGGATAGACGGGATGAAAGCGTTAATCTCCATATTCACATCGTCTAAAGGTAGACGGAATCATCCTGATTGATGAAACAAATCAATATTCACATCGTCTAAGGATAGACGGGAAGAAATAATCTCCATACTCACATCGTCTAAGGGTAGACAGGAGGACGCCACTTTCACTTCAACACCATCCATCAAATTGCAGAATCCTTTCGTCTACGGGACTTGATGGAAAGATCAATATCCTTGAAGGGGCCACATCGTCAGTATGGACCGACGGGAAGAAAACCACCTTTAAAGAACCATGTCGTCAATAAGAATCGACAATCACGAAAACTGAACATTCTTCGAAGAGCCTCGACATCAATAAGGATTGACGATCAGAAAAGTCCCTCTTGAAACGTCATCTCATCCAATAAACAGCAAGAAAACCACTATCCGAAATATCGTTTGAAACCCCTCAACAATCAAAGATAGCCGGAGAAGACTCGCTGGGGAACACCCCACCTGTATGATCTAACAATAAGAAACCTGATGAAAAATCCCCTGCAACTTCACGTCGTTTACTGATAGACGGGAAGAAAAGCCACTTACTAGAGAAACCCCGTCTTGAACCCCACTGAAAATCACCCAAAACTTCACATCGTCTACTGATAGACGGGAAGAAAACTATATCCTGGGGAAACCCGCTTCTTGAAACCCTACTACAATCACCCGTAACTTCCCGTCGTCTAAGGATAGACGGAAAGAAAACCACGTTCAAACTCAAGACGTCTAATGATGGACGGAGAAATCCACTTATTGGAGGAACACATCGTCAATATGGATTGACGGGAAGAAACGTCTGTCGATACCAGACGACCGACTGATCAAAGCGTAACTGTTGTATGATCCGGAATACAAATAATCCGCTGAATCGTCTGAACACTGTTGCTGGATAAATGCCCCTGAACTGATCATAGAGTAATTCACGCCCCATGTGAGGCTGGTAGAAAACCTGACTTATGCTTCGTATGCATATGCATATGCTTTAATCTTTCTATGGCGTAATGCTCCATTTAGGATGGAAATGCTACGCATCTTGAAAATGACGTGCAAGTATGATGCAAATATGATAATGCATGCAATATGCTAATGCAGGCTCGAGCTGCCGGAGGAAGCTGGGTACAGAAAACCACTTCAGCAACATAAATGCTGAAGACGAAGCCAACTCCGCTGGGGATAAACCGGATATCCCAGGATTATCCCAGCAAAATAAATGCTGGGAGAGTGAAATCAACTCCGCTGGGGATATTGGGAACTTAACCGAACACCATCGACGAAGTAATACCCTGCTGGGGAATATGACTCCGCTGTGAAATAGCAGACGTGCCGAGTATGATTGGACTTCTCTGGGGATAGCTTACCCATACCAATGAAAAAATTGGACTTTGCTGGAAAAAAAATAGAGGGAGCCTTCCTGCGTACTAATGAAGCTCGGATCTGGAAACTGATGCGCCAACACGGATGGGTCTCACAGTGATCGCCAACACGGATTTGGTCTTTTAGTCTATCCGTGATGGGTCAGGTACAACTGACGCCGGAAAACATTCTGCCTGAATACGCAGCCTTTTAGTGGAAGAATCCAGGGATAGTGACACGACTTCCCGCATTCGTCTCGCTCTCGAAAACTGACTGAATCTGCTCGAATAACTCTGAATGACCCTGCTGATACGGAGAAGACCAATTCTTTCGCTTCTGATATGCCCCAGCCTACGGGGCCTCTGTGGGGATAGTCCTCGAAAGGAAATCTGCAAATCTGTTCCCTGATAGTCTAATACGAAATGCTCCGGCATTCTGAACTTCGGAGAGATACTTCACATTAAATGCTTCTCGAATAAAGAATAACTTCTGCGTTCTTAAGATGGCCTGCCCCTGACTGCAATGACTTTGGCCTTGATTATCTGATTCAGAGTAGTGCCCCTGACTACGAGAGATTTACTGAATCTCAACCTGATTGCCCCAGGATAACTGACTTCGAAAGGCTGACTTGACTGGGGATTACGATGATAGCTTGCTCCTGCTCTCGGAACATTCGGGCGTTCTGTATTCTATCCTGACCATATCTTCCATTGTAGAAAACTTTCCTGCTGTCAAGCGCTTACTCGCAAGTAAAACAAGTTGTTCTGCATAAAAGACATATTAATGCAACACATATGACAGCTTTGACATCCAATATGTTCACTGGGAAAAGGAAAAAGCAGTTTATGGCATATAATGCACAAAACATTTATCAAGGATATCAACATCAGTACCAACATGGTAAGAGGACCCCTTTTTAGGAGTCAGAATCGACGCGACCTTTACCGGAGCATGCTTTCGAAACAACTTGCTTCAATTAGGACTTTTGAAGGTTGTAACGTGGTCAGGTTCATGGTTTTGAAGGAAAGGATAAAGGCTCAAAGTTTATTTTAACCCACCCGCTCTCCTTGATGTTCTCCGATCCTATGTTCGGCTAATTCGACCTTAGCGCTCACCTCTCGGAGGCTGAAAGATAGGAGTGATAGTTCGAGAAACTTTTGGATTTTGGAGTGACAGCTACGCACCTCTCGTTTTTGACACTTGAGGTCACACGACGCGTATTTCATTTGAGGATTTTTCTTTTGTCATCCTTTCATCTTTTTTCTGTTCCCTAACTTTTGCCTGGACTGACTCCTTTTGAGTTTCTTTTGATTTTTTTAAGTCCAGCGGGATGCCCTCATTTTTTTGCCTAAGTCAATTGTTTTGAAGTTTTCTTGACTTAGCGGGCTTTTGATTCTTTTTCTTCCTTCTTTTTCGAACAAGTCGTGTGACACTGGTTGTCCGACTCTTTGGGGAATGATGTGACTGCTCCACTCTTGATTGAACCATTGTGGTCTTTTAGGCACGACCTCTAGGGGCGTGATTGATCCTCGAACGGACACTCCTTTCGCAATTTGGACGCTCGGTCAAATTAGCTAACACCTACCCTGCCCCAGGTTAAAGATCGAGGGTTTTTCATTCACAGAAAGAAACTCCTACTACAAGGCTCAAAGGGGTTAACAAGGGATTATCTTCCTTATATCTCCGGTGTTTAGGGATTTGAAACAATGCCTGTACATCATCAGCAGGTTTTATCTCAAAAGCATACACTAGGAATTTTGCACGTCGTTCATTTTCGTCATCCTCCCCAGATTCTTCTTAACCAAGCAGGGGCGATTTTTAAAAAACAATTAGTGAACACGAATGGATTTAATCAAAACATGCATATTTATTTCATTATCATCAATTGAATGAAAACAACAAGTTTTACAAACAAGCTTGCAATTTAAACAGGGAAGAAACTACAAATGTAAAGAAAGGACAAGATAAAACAAGAAAAAATGCTAGCTTCTGAGAACCGGGCTTCCACATCTGTCCTGCTGCTGAACCAGCTATCTTCACAATCAGTTATTAGAGACAATTTGATGCTGTCATGATCTGCTTTCAACGACTCAACCAGATTATAGATCCCCTCCTCCTTCATTCAGATGATTTTGGGACCTTCCTGCCCGAAGCTGATTGTTGCACTATCAAGTAGATCCTGCACTTTGTGCTTGAAGGACAGACAATCTTCAATGTTGTGCCCCTGTGCTCCTGAATGGAAATCACAACGCTCCTTGATATCATAACCTGCTGGAGGCGTCCCTGTCAGCGGGGCTAACTTCCTCTTCTCAACTAACTGCAATTGTAGCAACGCCTGAAGAAGTTCGGCATACGGCATCGGAGGCACCTTGAATACCCTCAATGGCTTCTGGTTTTGAGCTTTTCGCTGATTGGGATACTGCTGCCTTTTCCACTGTTGAGATCGTTGTTGTTGTTGCTGGTATTGGGTTGACTGTTGAACACCCTTCGTAGCACATGCAACATCGGTTTCTTGACTTTCACTGCACTGATTAAAGCCCTCCTTGTGCTTAGCCATTTTCATTCTCAGATCTGCCCCAGGAATGGGCAACAGTTGTGGGCAGGGAGATTTTGACACCATGGAGTCCAGGATACGCTTCTGACCCACTGCAGCTCTAGAAACATCTGTCATCTTAGCATCGACTGAGACAGGAGTAATACGTACAGCTACGCCGCTCGGCGTGAATTCAATATCGTGCGAGTCAATCAGGTCTTGAACATTGTGCTTAAAAGCATGACAACCCTCGATGTCATGTCCGAATGCCCCAGAATGAAATTCACATTGCTTGCTGGCATCGTACCCATGAGGAAGCGCTCTCGTGGGTGGTTCCAACGTTCTCTTCTCAACTAGATTAAACCTCAATAAAGTCTGCAAGAGCTCGGCATATGTTGAAGGTGGTGCCTCAAATATCCTCTTTGGCTTCCCCTCCTGAATCCTCCGTTGAGACGGATGCACCCTCTGTTGCTGCTGCTCAGGTTCCGCATGCACCGGTGGCACGAGCTTCTTCACTGCGGCTTCGAATAGCTGATCATCCTCTTTCCTGAGCACATTCTTGACTACTTCCATGATCAAGCTCACTTGGGTCTTCAGCTGACTGTTTTCCTCTTTGAGGATCTTCTGCTCCAAACGCATCTCTTGCATATCTCTCATCATCTGCCCCAGCTGGCTTCGGACTTCAATCAATTCAAACTGATTCTGTTCCATATCTCTGAAGGAGTTCCTGCAACAAACTGGACGATGAGGAAATGAGACCCACGGTTCTGATGTACCTGTTAAATCATAATGCAATGCGGAAAGCAAACACATATTCAAGACAAGGCGAATAGAAACTCAAGCTATCAGCATACAGACAAACATCTCCCACACATGTATAACCAACAAAAGCATCACGTAGGCACAAATGAGTATGAATACAATGACCCCAGCCAACAATCCTGGTGGTGGTCGGCAAATACTGATGCACAAAAGCTAAACGGGTTAGGCAGAGAAAACAGATGCGACACCCGGCACAGAAACCTCTAGAAACTTCCCCCGTATTCAACTGCACTCTCTGATTGACAATCTTCAGAACACATACTTCCCGAGGAGTCTTCCATGACATTAACTGACGAACCCACGCAGCTGGATGACGGAAAATCGTTAATCTGAACAAAACCCTGAGGCGTGATGCAAATCTGGCTAGAGTCCAACAGATCCTGAACCTGACTTCTAAGCACCTTACAGTCATTGGTTGAATGCCCCTGTGCCCCATCATGGTACTCACAGCGGGCGCTGGCATCAAAACCTGGAGGATACGGTGGAATCACCAGCTTAGTCTCTTTCGGCACTATCAATCCACTTTTGACCAGATCTGGCAACAACTGACTGTACGACACTGGTAGCTGAGTAAACTGCCTTTCAGGTTTCCTTGGTCTTCGTGGGGCGTGCTGACGCGACCGACGATAAGATGACCGTTGACTTGAAGTGTCTGAGAACCGATCCTGAGATGCTAGAGATTCTGATATGACGTCATTTCCTTCTTCCCACTCTTCTTGAGGACTGACAACTGACTCATTCTTGTCAACTGGGACGTAAGGAACATCTCGAAACTTTCCACTCTTGAGTCCTCTCTCAACAAGCTCACCCATTCTCATCAGGCCCACAAAGCTTGTACAACCGAACAATTTGTCGAAATACTGGCCTTTCAGAGTATCCAAGAAGATGTCAACCATTTCTCTTTCCGGAAGCGGTGGTTGAACACTAGCAGCCAATTCTTTCCATCTTCGCAAATACCCTCTGAATGATTCATTCTCCGCCTGGGATAATTCTTGCAGATGTACGAGGCTAGGAGCCAAGTCCAGGTTGTAATCGTACTGCTTCATGAAAGCTCGGGCTAAATCCACCCATGATCGAATCAAATTACTCTCTAACTGCACATACCATCTCAAGGATGCCCCAGTCAGACTATACTGAAAGCAATGGATCATCAATTTGTCGTTTCGCACAAACAAAGTCATCCTTCGGCAGAACATCATCAAATGCAGCTTCAGACAGCTATCTCCCGTGTACTTTTCGAATTCCGACACTTTGAACTTGTACGGCAACACCAGGTCAGGAACCAGACACATGTCTACAGCATCCAGGTTAACGACATCTTTCGCTTTCAAGGCTTTTATTCCTTCTTCCAACGCTCGGAGTCTTCTACCATTTTCAAGAGCTCTTGGATCTACCATCCTGGCCATTGGACTATCTCCTTGGTAATTCATCACAGGGAAAGCAACACCTTGATTGTTAGCAGGAGGATAACGTTCATTTCGGGCAACGAACTGCTCATGTCGATCTTTGTTCTTAATAGTAGGCTGTACAACTTGGTCTGCCGTAACGTTGTTCGGGAAGTCTTCCATAGAATCATACCGATGGTTGGACGCCATAGTAAACCCTGTCAAAGTGTTAGGAGCCTGGAAATTGCCTTCAGCCATAGCTACCAATTACCTGTAACTGACTATACTGCTTGATTCTGCTCAAATCTGCTTCAGCCCCTTGGTCGTCTTCAACACTCCACTCTTGCCTCAAACAATCCCCCGAGAATCCCCTCTGGTGAAAACAAAGGCTGGATAAGTGCTCTGGCCTGTTAAAGAAATGATATGCAATATGATTTATGCAAACAGAAATACAAAAATGCTAACGTGCATGTGTGCATTGGAGATATTTCCCCTCCAATTCCAGTGTCAGTGGTAGCAAGACGAGATAAACCATAAAGACAATATTTAGAAAGACCCTCATATATTTATTAGAATATCAGTCTTGTTAAGAGGTTACATAACTATGCTCCATACAACTGATATGATAAAGGAGGATCCCGACCAACATGCCTGGTGGTGATCTCAACACAACAGAATACAAGAGAGAAATCAAGTACGGGTACGGTTGCGGAAGTCCTCAACCAGCTTCTTTGTCTCTGCGTGATCCGGTCGATAAATCAAACCTTCTATCAGCTGATCCCTTTTTCTGACCGTCCCCTGGATGTCTCTGACAAAGTCTTCCCAAGCTTTATCATTGGCACCATCCCCAGGTTTGGGTCTCTTGGCGTCTGCTCTATGCTGAAAATCTTCCAAATTCTTCATGGCATCAATCAGCTTGCGTTCGGCTTCGTATCGGCGGCATGCTTCTTCTTCAAGCTCTTCAGTCTTCACTTTGACCTGTTCTTCTAACTGAGCAACCTGTGTCTTTAGCTCTTCGTCCCGTCCTTTGCGCTTGGCCATAGTGAGATCCCAGCGCTCTCTGAACTTAGCTAGCTTCGCGTAGGCCCTTTCCAGCTCTTGCTTCTTAGTAGCCAGCACACTGCTAACTGAGTCTACATCTAACTCCAGACGCTTCTTGGTTTCAGTCAACTCCAACAACGTAGTCTTCAGATGTTTCAGAGTTTCAGCCTGTTGCTTGGAAAAGTATCCTATTTCAATCTTTTCATGACGAAGCTGGGCATTCTCCTTCTCTAAAGCTTCCTTAGCCTTTGCTAGCTCTTCTTTCTCCGCCATCAGCTGCTTGTATACCTGTATGTCCACTGTGGTAGGCTCCTCCACCGGAGGAGGATGAAATGGCTGAACCGCTGGATAAGGCATAAGGAACTTCGTAGCTCGCTCACGAATCCATTCCACATACGGGCCAGGAACTCGAATATCCCCTCTGCTACCTGAAGGCTTCCCTCTCTTGTGCAAGTTCTTCCATGCCTTCTCAAGCTTGGTCAGCATCTCTTTCCCTATTGCCCCAGTGAGATACAGAGATTCCTGTATCTCCTCGGGCTTCGGCTCTCCCTGAGGTACATACCCAAATTGCCTGATCAATAAGGAAGGGTTGTAATTGACACACCCTTTCCTTCCTATTAACGGAACATTCGGGAATCCTTCGCATCTGAGTATGACCTCAACTCCGAATACCTCTTCATTAACCCATACCATGTTCTCAGCAGTCAACCCCATCAAGCGCTCGGGCCATCCTAGAGAATCAATAGAGGTGACAAAAGGGCCTGACTTGGGCATATGACTGGTGAACCACCTGCATAGGAGAGGTACACAACAAGACACATTCCTTCCTCGCCGCTTTTCATTCTGGTAGTGGGTAGAGTGGTGGATATCTCCCAGCAAAGTAGGAACTGGGTTCTTCGCAGCCAAAATATAGAAGGCATCTGAGTCAACAAAATCAGGAATGTTCGGGAACAACACGATGCCATAAACACATACAGCAAGGATGACGTCAAAAACACCCCAGCCACCCTTCTGGGCATACTCCCGAGCCTTCTCCACCAAGACATCCAATGGAAATCCCCATACATCTCCTCTTCTGATCATCTTCCCAGTCAGCTCAGACTCTCTTAAGTGCAGGATGGCAGAAAGCTCAGCCAGATTAGGCTCAGCGTCCGTACGATAGAAAGGCATCTGCTCGCGGATAGGTATATCCAAGAGCGCAGAATACTCCTCCAGGGTAGGAGCCAAAACAAAGTCGGGAAATACAAAACACCTGAGCTCCGCATCATAAAACTGTAACAGGTTATAAATGCCGCTGATCTCGTAGGCCGATGGCTGATAAAAATAGGTCAGGATCCTCCCATATCTCTTTCTGAAGTCACCCATTACCCTCTTCTTAGCAATAGTAATCAACTCTAACAACAAACTGATATCCGGAGACGGAAACTTGTAGGGCAATACTCTCTTCGTGGCTTCCATGTCTTGCTAGGAACAAACACCAGAACTGGGAGGGAAAATATGTACCTGCAATACACACACGTTAGTTGAATGCAAATGGCAATGTAATGATGCAATATGATAAATAATGCAATCTGCGAACAAGGGCTATGCGGTAGCCTGAAGAGGAACATCTCTGTGATCAAGAACGGAAAACCACCACAGTCATCAGAACCTCGTGACACTAACTATCATCTGATACTCAAAATACCAATCCCCTGGTAAGAAATCCATCTGAACCTCTGTATCTGACGAGAAAACCATCTGATAATAGTATCAACCTCAGATAAGAAACCCATCTGATCCAGACAACACACCTGGAGATGAATCAAGAACACCGTCTGATAAACACTGAATCATGGTTTCTGGAGGCCAGTTTTCCTGCAATAACCCAATCCCCCTCACAGGTATGATGGACCTAATCCACGGACAAAGGTACGGCATCCTATGCGGTCATCAGCGTCACAGACTTTCATGACTGACGATACGATTCCCAGAAGGAGTGGCATCATCAAGTCATGAAGAGGCCTCACTTAGCTGACTTCCAAATGATCGGTCCCCAGAGTCGACAATCCTCACGTCTGGACTCCCCTCAGATCCTCAGGACCGGAAAGGAGCACCTCTGCGAGAACCTCGTCTGAGCGTAGATTTCGTAGGGAACTGTGCCGGCTCAGCAGACAGGTTCGTCTACTACTCTCCACAACTATATCTAGGTGCATACTCAAGCCCAGGTCCGACTTCTCACTCACAGTAACCTCCCTTGCCCACAGCAATAATCACAATAATATAATGCTGGAAAATAAATGCGGAAAGGTAAAGGTACAGAAAAGTAAAGTGCGGAAAAGATAAAACACAATATGCACAACACCCAACAAATAAACACCCAAGCGCTAGGATTGACTCGCGTAGGGGATGGGAAACGGTCCCAGCATAAGGGATGGGAAAAGTCCCTAGATGCTATAAGTCCCCAGCAGAGTCGCCAGCTGTCGCTACTGCGAAAATCGGCGCCGGCTTGACAGGAGAGTCGCCACTGTGCGTTATTTGTCCCTCAGAGCGGGAAAGGAAACGCTCGAAGTAAACCTCGCAAAGACGGGAAAAGGTATGGTCGTCGCAACCAAAACCTGGATTCGGGAGTCGGTTACGCAAGGGGAAGGTATTAGCACCCCTCACGTCCATCGTACTCGATGGGATCCACGCTTGGTGTTTATAAGGAAAAGGGTGTGTTATCTATCTACGCTAATGGTCAGTCTGAAAATAAAATAAAAGGGCAGGACTCGACAGAACATACGGTGTTCTGGGCCTACGTACTCCCTCGTGTAATGGGAAAGTCAGAGTCAACGTAGTTCGACTACCTACGTCTAAACGGGGTAAGGTTGCTCGCCAGGACTTCGCGTCCTGTGCCTACGTACTCCCACACAATATGGAAGATCAGAGCAAACGTAGTTCGACTAACTACGGCTAAACAGGGGGTTCTCACACAGCAGTGAGAAAATAAACTGGTCTCAAAGGTTCGGGAACCTACAACTACGATCTGGTCTCAAATGCACTCGGGCAAGAGAAAAGGATAACAATTAGTCGTCAGCGGGAAAGTCTCGATCGCACAGCCGCGAGAGAACAAAAGGTTAGTTGTTAGTGTGCTCGCTAGGATATCGCATCCTATGCCTACATATCATCGTCTGGTACGAGGAATCAGAGCAGCTGTAGTTCAGCTAACTACGACACAAGCTACTCAAGAACTCCTACCGAAAGGAAAGGGAAAAGACACCCTACAGCTATAACTGGAAAAGGGGAATCTACCTACTGCTATCATGCCTGGTGGACCATCCTAGTGTCTATCATAACGACTCCGCAGCGGAGAGGTCAGAGCTCCTAAGGGATCATGGCAACAGGACTAATCAACAAACGGGAAATACTACAAAGTAAAGAAGTACTGGAAATATGCATGAATGCAATGACTAAACAAACAAGGCACAAAGGCCGCAAACCACAAAGGTAAGGGAGCTCAGCTCTACCAAATACCAACAAGCAAAGCCACTCAATAACACACAAGCAGAAGGAGGACCACCTCAACTTCTCATGCACACAAAGTCTACTTCTAGGATGCACCTACCTCAGAACTATCTAGATGAACTCCTAAGTCTAATGCAACACAACACCACACAAGTCAAACAACACAAAGAGAAGGCTAGCTAACCTGGCAAACCTCTATCCAAAGCTTAAACAACAACCCTGAGCAGGGCCCCTAACAACCCTGAAACAAACTCCTAATCTATCTCTAAACAAAATCCTAAGCAAAACTCTAATCAAAATCCTAAGCAAGAGGAATCAATCCCAGTCTCCAAGCTTCAGAACAAGCTTACCAAAGAAAGGGAGCTAAGCAGACAAACTCATAGTGCCTTCCTCGGGAAAGTACCAGGAGGTTACTACTCAAGAGTTGTATCCTATATGGCTCAACAACTGTGATCAGTTTACATTCCTCCTCGGGAGGAATTAAACTCACAAGTCGGCTCCAACATCACTGGATACTTAGGAAATCCTATCTGAACTAGGGGAACTAAGTGGATAGACTCATAGGACCTTCCTCAGGAAAGTACTAGGAGGCTTCCACTTAGGAATTGTATCCTATGTGGCTCAACAACTGTGATCAGTTTACATTCCTCCTCAGGAGAAACTAAACTCACAAGTTGGCTCCAACATCATTGGATACTTAAGAAATCCTAGATGAACTAGAGGAACTAAGTGAGCAGACCCATAGGACCTTCCTCGGGAAAGTACTAGGAGGCTGACACTTAGGAATCGTGTCCTATGTGGCTCAACAACTGTGATCAGTTTACATTCCTCCTCAGGAGAAATTAAACTCACAAGTTGGCTCCAACATCATTGGATACTTAAGAAAGAGGTGAGAAGAGAAGAAAGAATGAAAGTCATTCATAGTGCCTTCCTCAGGAAAGTACCATGAACTTCCTTCAAACTTCAGGATCTCAAACCTCACAGACAGGGAACAAGCTCCTAGACTAGACCTCAATCCACTGCATCCTTGCAAGCTCCAACAGGACTTCATCCAGCCTTCATCTTCAAGAAGGAACCACAGATCCTCAACCCACAAGAAACTATCTCTGAAGTTCAACCACGGTTGAACTTCAAAGTCAAAAGTCGTCAAGACTTCTCCTATCCTCAAGCTCAGACTAAAACATATCAGAACATCCTACAAAAATCTATCAAAAATCTATGGGAAACCTACATGGCTCTATGACAACATACTAAAAAATCAGAGCAAAATTCATTACCAGATGAAAGAAATAAAATCAACAATAGCAGACACATCAACAAACCAATTATTCAATATCAATAACAATGCAAAAAATGCAATTAAAATGAAAATGCATGATTAAGCTAATGTTTTTGTACTATAAAATTCTACATTGAATTACGAGTCTACAGAAAAAAGAATGGAATTATTTGATTAAACCTACTATTTTTTATGAATTTTCTAATAATATGCATGCACTAAAAAATATTAAAACAGTCATTTAAATGGAAAATATGCTAAAAATAGTAAACAAAAATAAAATGGCATTTTTATTTTTATACAATTTTCTAGACATTTTCATGAAGTGGTAGAAAAAACAAGAAATCAAAAATCAATTGTTTTCATTTTCTTATGAATTTTACAATATGCAAGAAAGTATTAAAAGAAATTAAAAAAACAAAATTTAAATAAAAGAGGAGGGGGGGCTAATAGCATGTTTTCAAGTTCTAACTCTGGATGGGCTCTGATCCTGGGGGTGCGAAGAGCAAATGGGCGCAGGGCCCAATATTGCAATCTCACTGAAAAAAAGAACAAAAAGGAAAAAACGCGTGGGGGTGTAGTTAACAGGTTTTTCAGGTTATTCTCACTGGGCTTACGCACCAGGGGGGTGCGAATAGCATTGGGCACAAGGCCCAGTCCACACTCATCTGTCTCTCACACGAAGGGGGGGGGAATGAGTAACACAGGGAGCAGCATCAGTAAACGCGTTTGGGCCTTACCCAAACCCTAACCCTAACCAACGAACAAAACCCTATCTCCCTTCTCAACTCTCTGATCACTGTTCATCATACGGAACTAACCCTAGCCGTTCGTTTTCGTCTTCCTCACCCTCTCTGCAACCCATCTCCAGAAAAACCCCAAACAACCTTCACACATCTCACATGAAACCTCATTCCCTAATTCAAAACCACCTAAACCTAACCTGGACTCTAATTGGAACAAACTAACATGCAAATCTCAAACGAACACCATAATCCAACTGAACAAACAACTAGGAGGCAAGAAGAATCACCTGGAGTGAAGCCGGAGACGATACGATTTCTGGAGAACGCCTCTTGAAGGCGACGAAGTTCTTGAGATTCTTGGAAGATCGAACGCACAAGGTGAAGACCTTCGAAGATCGTTGAAGATCTTGCAGAAACCTGAAGAATCTGAGGGGAAACTGATGGAGAAGCGATGGCAACCTATGAATCTCGCTGGGAAGATGATGAACGCGCTTAGATGTTCTTGAACTGGAAACGCAGATGATGAATGTCCATGAAGAACAACGAGGTTCTGGGGAATCTGGAAGGATTGATGAAGTTCTTAATGATGATGATGAACGAAGACGTTCTGGGGAGAGATTGAAGAACGATGAAGCTTTGAGGGGTTTCTGGGTTTTTGCTGAAGAATGATGAAGGTTTGAGGCTTTTCTGGGTAATTGCTCTTGACACACGCTGAAGATTGATGAGTTCTGGAACTGTTCTTTGAAGTTTCCGGCGACGTGGCCGAGTTCTCCGGCGAGGTAGTGGATGAAGGCGGACGGAGGAGGAAGATGAAGAAGGGAATGTTTCTGGGAATTTCTGGATGGAAAACTAGCTCCGGCGAGCTGTTGCGGTGGCCGGAAGGCGTTAGGGTGGCCGGCGGTGAGAGCTCACCGAATTTGCATGCCGGCCGGTGGGTTCTCAGGTGAAGGTTGAGGGTGTGACAAGTGTCTCAGTGGAGGTTGGGTGTGAGACGTGTGGCGAACGCGTGTCAGTGAGAGAGAGTGCTGAGTGGGTGATCTGGCGTGTGCAGGGTGCGTAACGTGGGTCCCCTTTATAGTGACAAGTGTCACTTTTTTTTGGACAAAACGGACAAAAATACTGATGGACCTGCAGGGACTTGATTGGGCTTCAAAAACTGCTTTCTGGGCCCACGAAAAACTAGACAAAAAACCCTAAAAAAACTGAAAAACTGATTAATAAAAAATATTAAATCTAATTAACCTAATTAAGACTAATCCTAATTAACTAGTGACTAATCCTAATTAAACTAAATGCAGATTAAACTATCCTAATTAACCTAATTAAATCCTAATGAAATCTAAAAAATTAATAAAACTCTATTAATTTCTATAAAATCTCTATTAACATTTAAAAGAAAATCTATTAAAATCCTATTTAAAATCTACCATTTATTTAAAATTCTATTAAAATCCCATAAAATTCCTATTAAAATTCTATACTATTATTTAAAACTATTAAATCTATTATCCTAAAAAAAAAACTACTAAATCTATATTAAAACAACTCTATTTACTTCTATTTTAAAAACTATTAAACTTCTATTAAAATAAAAGAAAAGTCTATACTATTTTCTATATTATCTAAAACAATTAAAAACAAATTTAAAATCTATTATATTCTAAAAATGATTAAAAACTATTAAATCTATTTTAAAAATTCTATAAAATTCTAAAAGAAAGATTTAAACTATTAAAAATTCTAAAAAATCTATTTAAATCCTAAAAAAATCCTAAAGCCTATTTAAAATCCACAAAAGTCTATTAAAACCCTGAAAATGCAGACAAATGCAAATGACCACCATAAAAGAGCGCACGAGACCAGATCGAATCGAACAGAGAACCCCGGGCATCAGAATATCCCAAAATCACTATGTAAGCTACAAATCCCCGAGGAGCGCACAATTTCCCGAAAATAAAACCCTGATGATCTGGACTGGATCTGCCATATCTAGTAAATGAAAACCAATCTGTAACCCTGATATCCTCTGTCTGTGCACAAATATCATGCGTCTGATTTGCGAACATGAATTTAAACCACGAGTCAGATAGGAGAACCGGTTGGTCAAATTTTAGGGTGCAACAGCTGCCCCTATTCAAGCGACTTGGACCTGAAGGGTTTGAAGAGCGCTCAGCCTTCAAACATTCAGAGGTACGAGACGGTTGAATACAAATAAAACCCGAAAATTTGCCAACCGCGAGAATATACTGCAAAACTGCTCGGGGAATAAAGTCCAGAACCGAGCCCAGTCATTACGGCACCAAACTGACCAATCATCTGATAAAGAACTCCTGATTTTAACGCCAATTACCTGAGATACCCTAAATAACAAACCCTGAGGGTTGCCACAAAACACCTGATCCTTTCACATTGCCTTCTGATAGGCGGGAAGAGAAATATACTCACATCGTCCAAAGATGGACGGGAAGACACCCTGATTGAATACTCACCTCGTCTAATGATAGACGGAAAGACGCCATTAATCTCCATACTCACATCGTCTAAAGGTAGACGGAATCATCCTGATTGATGAAACAAATCAATATTCACATCGTCTAAGGATAGACGGGAAGAAATAATCTCCATACTCACATCGTCTAAGGGTAGACGGGAGGACGCCATTAATCTCCATACTCACATCGTCTAAAGGTAGACGGAATCATCCTGATTGATGAAACAAATCAATATTCACATCGTCTAAGGATAGACGGGAAGAAATAATCTCCATACTCACATCGTCTAAGGGTAGACAGGAGGACGCCATTAATCTCCATACTCACATCGTCTAAGGATAGACGGGATGAAAGCGTTAATCTCCATATTCACATCGTCTAAAGGTAGACGGAATCATCCTGATTGATGAAACAAATCAATATTCACATCGTCTAAGGATAGACGGGAAGAAATAATCTCCATACTCACATCGTCTAAGGGTAGACAGGAGGACGCCACTTTCACTTCAACACCATCCATCAAATTGCAGAATCCTTTCGTCTACGGGACTTGATGGAAAGATCAATATCCTTGAAGGGGCCACATCGTCAGTATGGACCGACGGGAAGAAAACCACCTTTAAAGAACCATGTCGTCAATAAGAATCGACAATCACGAAAACTGAACATTCTTCGAAGAGCCTCGACATCAATAAGGATTGACGATCAGAAAAGTCCCTCTTGAAACGTCATCTCATCCAATAAACAGCAAGAAAACCACTATCCGAAATATCGTTTGAAACCCCTCAACAATCAAAGATAGCCGGAGAAGACTCGCTGGGGAACACCCCACCTGTATGATCTAACAATAAGAAACCTGATGAAAAATCCCCTGCAACTTCACGTCGTTTACTGATAGACGGGAAGAAAAGCCACTTACTAGAGAAACCCCGTCTTGAACCCCACTGAAAATCACCCAAAACTTCACATCGTCTACTGATAGACGGGAAGAAAACTATATCCTGGGGAAACCCGCTTCTTGAAACCCTACTACAATCACCCGTAACTTCCCTTCGTCTAAGGATAGACGGAAAGAAAACCACGTTCAAACTCAAGACGTCTAATGATGGACGGAGAAATCCACTTATTGGAGGAACACATCGTCAATATGGATTGACGGGAAGAAACGTCTGTCGATACCAGACGACCGACTGATCAAAGCGTAACTGTTGTATGATCCGGAATACAAATAATCCGCTGAATCGTCTGAACACTGTTGCTGGATAAATGCCCCTGAACTGATCATAGAGTAATTCACGCCCCATGTGAGGCTGGTAGAAAACCTGACTTATGCTTCGTATGCATATGCATATGCTTTAATCTTTCTATGGCGTAATGCTCCATTTAGGATGGAAATGCTACGCATCTTGAAAATGACGTGCAAGTATGATGCAAATATGATAATGCATGCAATATGCTAATGCAGGCTCGAGCTGCCGGAGGAAGCTGGGTACAGAAAACCACTTCAGCAACATAAATGCTGAAGACGAAGCCAACTCCGCTGGGGATAAACCGGATATCCCAGGATTATCCCAGCAAAATAAATGCTGGGAGAGTGAAATCAACTCCGCTGGGGATATTGGGAACTTAACCGAACACCATCGACGAAGTAATACCCTGCTGGGGAATATGACTCCGCTGTGAAATAGCAGACGTGCCGAGTATGATTGGACTTCTCTGGGGATAGCTTACCCATACCAATGAAAAAATTGGACTTTGTTGGAAAAAAAATAGAGGGAGCCTTCCTGCGTACTAATGAAGCTCGGATCTGGAAACTGATGCGCCAACACGGATGGGTCTCACAGTGATCGCCAACACGGATTTGGTCTTTTAGTCTATCCGTGATGGGTCAGGTACAACTGACGCCGGAAAACATTCTGCCTGAATACGCAGCCTTTTAGTGGAAGAATCCAGGGATAGTGACACGACTTCCCGCATTCGTCTCGCTCTCGAAAACTGACTGAATCTGCTCGAATAACTCTGAATGACCCTGCTGATACGGAGAAGACCAATTCTTTCGCTTCTGATATGCCCCAGCCTACGGGGCCTCTGTGGGGATAGTCCTCGAAAGGAAATCTGCAAATCTGTTCCCTGATAGTCTAATACGAAATGCTCCGGCATTCTGAACTTCGGAGAGATACTTCACATCAAATGCTTCTCGAATAAAGAATAACTTCTGCGTTCTTAAGATGGCCTGCCCCTGACTGCAATGACTTTGCCCTTGATTATCTGATTCAGAGTAGTGCCCCTGACTACGAGAGATTTACTGAATCTCAACCTGATTGCCCCAGGATAACTGACTTCGAAAGGCTGACTTGACTGGGGATTACGATGATAGCTTGCTCCTGCTCTCGGAACATTCGGGCGTTCTGTATTCTATCCTGACCATATCTTCCATTGTAGAAAACTTTCCTGCTGTCAAGCGCTTACTCGCAAGTAAAACAAGTTGTTCTGCATAAAAGACATATTAATGCAACACATATGACAGCTTTGACATCCAATATGTTCACTGGGAAAAGGAAAAAGCAGTTTATGGCATATAATGCACAAAACATTTATCAAGGATATCAACATCAGTACCAACATGGTAAGAGGACCCCTTTTTAGGAGTCAGAATCGACGCGACCTTTACCGGAGCATGCTTTCGAAACAACTTGCTTCAATTAGGACTTTTGAAGGTTGTAACGTGGTCAGGTTCATGGTTTTGAAGGAAAGGATAAAGGCTCAAAGTTTATTTTAACCCACCCGCTCTCCTTGATGTTCTCCGATCCTATGTTCGGCTAATTCGACCTTAGCGCTCACCTCTCGGAGGCTGAAAGATAGGAGTGATAGTTCGAGAAACTTTTGGATTTTGGAGTGACAGCTACGCACCTCTCGTTTTTGACACTTGAGGTCACACGACGCGTATTTCATTTGAGGATTTTTCTTTTGTCATCCTTTCATCTTTTTTCTGTTCCCTAACTTTTGCCTGGACTGACTCCTTTTGAGTTTCTTTTGATTTTTTTAAGTCCAGCGGGATGCCCTCATTTTTTTGCCTAAGTCAATTGTTTTGAAGTTTTCTTGACTTAGCGGGCTTTTGATTCTTTTTCTTCCTTCTTTTTCGAACAAGTCGTGTGACACTGGTTGTCCGACTCTTTGGGGAATGATGTGACTGCTCCACTCTTGATTGAACCATTGTGGTCTTTTAGGCACGACCTCTAGGGGCGTGATTGATCCTCGAACGGACACTCCTTTCGCAATTTGGACGCTCGGTCAAATTAGCTAACACCTACCCTGCCCCAGGTTAAAGATCGAGGGTTTTTCATTCACAGAAAGAAACTCCTACTACAAGGCTCAAAGGGGTTAACAAGGGATTATCTTCCTTATATCTCCGGTGTTTAGGGATTTGAAACAATGCCTGTACATCATCAGCAGGTTTTATCTCAAAAGCATACACTAGGAATTTTGCACGTCGTTCATTTTCGTCATCCTCCCCAGATTCTTCTTAACCAAGCAGGGGCGATTTTTAAAAAACAATTAGTGAACACGAATGGATTTAATCAAAACATGCATATTTATTTCATTATCATCAATTGAATGAAAACAACAAGTTTTACAAACAAGCTTGCAATTTAAACAGGGAAGAAACTACAAATGTAAAGAAAGGACAAGATAAAACAAGAAAAAATGCTAGCTTCTGAGAACCGGGCTTCCACATCTGTCCTGCTGCTGAACCAGCTATCTTCACAATCAGTTATTAGAGACAATTTGATGCTGTCATGATCTGCTTTCAACGACTCAACCAGATTATAGATCCCCTCCTCCTTCATTCAGATGATTTTGGGACCTTCCTGCCCGAAGCTGATTGTTGCACTATCAAGTTGATCCTGCACTTTGTGCTTGAAGGACAGACAATCTTCAATGTTGTGCCCCTGTGCTCCTGAATGGAAATCACAACGCTCCTTGATATCATAACCTGCTGGAGGCGTCCCTGTCAGCGGGGCTAACTTCCTCTTCTCAACTAACTGCAATTGTAGCAACGCCTGAAGAAGTTCGGCATACGGCATCGGAGGCACCTTGAATACCCTCAATGGCTTCTGGTTTTGAGCTTTTCGCTGATTGGGATACTGCTGCCTTTTCCACTGTTGAGATCGTTGTTGTTGTTGCTGGTATTGGGTTGACTGTTGAACACCCTTCGTAGCACATGCAACATCGGTTTCTTGACTTTCACTGCACTGATTAAAGCCCTCTTTGTGCTTAGCCATTTTCATTCTCAGATCTGCCCCAGGAATGGGCAACAGTTGTGGGCAGGGAGATTTTGACACCATGGAGTCCAGGATACGCTTCTGACCCACTGCAGCTCTAGAAACATCTGTCATCTTAGCATCGACTGAGACAGGAGTAATACGTACAGCTACGCCGCTCGGCGTGAATTCAATATCGTGCGAGTCAATCAGGTCTTGAACATTGTGCTTAAAAGCATAACAACCCTCGATGTCATGTCCGAATGCCCCAGAATGAAATTCACATTGCTTGCTGGCATCGTACCCATGAGGAAGCGCTCTCGTGGGTGGTTCCAACGTTCTCTTCTCAACTAGATTAAACCTCAATAAAGTCTGCAAGAGCTCGGCATATGTTGAAGGTGGTGCCTCAAATATCCTCTTTGGCTTCCCCTCCTGAATCCTCCGTTGAGACGGATGCACCCTCTGTTGCTGCTGCTCAGGTTCCGCATGCACCGGTGGCACGAGCTTCTTCACTGCGGCTTCGAATAGCTGATCATCATCTTTCCTGAGCACATTCTTGACTACTTCCATGATCAAGCTCACTTGGGTCTTCAGCTGACTGTTTTCCTCTTTGAGGATCTTCTGCTCCAAACGCATCTCTTGCATATCTCTCATCATCTGCCCCAGCTGGCTTCGGACTTCAATCAATTCAAACTGATTCTGTTCCATATCTCTGAAGGAGTTCCTGCAACAAACTGGACGATGAGGAAATGAGACCCACGGTTCTGATGTACCTGTTAAATCATAATGCAATGCGGAAAGCAAACACATATTCAAGACAAGGCGAATAGAAACTCAAGCTATCAGCATACAGACAAACATCTCCCACACATGTATAACCAACAAAAGCATCACGTAGGCACAAATGAGTATGAATACAATGACCCCAGCCAACAATCCTGGTGGTGGTCGGCAAATACTGATGCACAAAAGCTAAACGGGTTAGGCAGAGAAAACAAATGCGACACCCGGCACAGAAACCTCTAGAAACTTCCCCCGTATTCAACTGCACTCTCTGATTGACAATCTTCAGAACACATACTTCCCGAGGAGTCTTCCATGACATTAACTGACGAACCCACGCAGCTGGATGACGGAAAATCGTTAATCTGAACAAAACCCTGAGGCGTGATGCAAATCTGGCTAGAGTCCAACAGATCCTGAACCTGACTTCTAAGCACCTTACAGTCATTGGTTGAATGCCCCTGTGCCCCATCATGGTACTCACAGCGGGCGCTGGCATCAAAACCTGGAGGATACGGTGGAATCACCGGCTTAGTCTCTTTCGGCACTATCAATCCACTTTTGACCAGATCTGGCAACAACTGACTGTACGACACTGGTAGCTGAGTAAACTGCCTTTCAGGTTTCCTTGGTCTTCGTGGGGCGTGCTGACGCGACCGACGATAAGATGACCGTTGACTTGAAGTGTCTGAGAACCGATCCTGAGATGCTAGAGATTCTGATATGACGTCATTTCCTTCTTCCCACTCTTCTTGAGGACTGACAACTGACTCATTCTTGTCAACTGGGACGTAAGGAACATCTCGAAACTTTCCACTCTTGAGTCCTCTCTCAACAAGCTCACCCATTCTCATCAGGCCCACAAAGCTTGTACAACCGAACAATTTGTCGAAATACTGGCCTTTCAGAGTATCCAAGAAGATGTCAACCATTTCTCTTTCCGGAAGCGGTGGTTGAACACTAGCAGCCAATTCTTTCCATCTTCGCAAATACCCTCTGAATGATTCATTCTCCGCCTGGGATAATTCTTGCAGATGTACGAGGCTAGGAGCCAAGTCCAGGTTGTAATCGTACTGCTTCATGAAAGCTCGGGCTAAATCCACCCATGATCGAATCAAATTACTCTCTAACTGCACATACCATCTCAAGGATGCCCCAGTCAGACTATACTGAAAGCAATGGATCATCAATTTGTCGTTTCGCACAAACAAAGTCATCCTTCGGCAGAACATCATCAAATGCAGCTTCAGACAGCTATCTCCCGTGTACTTTTCGAATTCCGACACTTTGAACTTGTACGGCAACACCAGGTCAGGAACCAGACACATGTCTACAGCATCCAGGTTAACGGCATCTTTCGCTTTCAAGGCTTTTATTCCTTCTTCCAACGCTCGGAGTCTTCTACCATTTTCAAGAGCTCTTGGATCTACCATCCTGGCCATTGGACTATCTCCTTGGTAATTCATCACAGGGAAAGCAACACCTTGATTGTTAGCAGGAGGATAACGTTCATTTCGGGCAACGAACTGCTCATGTCGATCTCTGTTCTTAATAGTAGGCTGTACAACTTGGTCTGCCGTAACGTTGTTCGGGAAGTCTTCCATAGAATCATACCGATGGTTGGACGCCATAGTAAACCCTGTCAAAGTGTTAGGAGCCTGGAAATTGCCTTCAGCCATAGCTACCAATTACCTGTAACTGACTATACTGCTTGATTCTGCTCAAATCTGCTTCAGCCCCTTGGTCGTCTTCAACACTCCACTCTTGCCTCAAACAATCCCCCGAGAATCCCCTCTGGTGAAAACAAAGGCTGGATAAGTGCTCTGGCCTGTTAAAGAAATGATATGCAATATGATTTATGCAAACAGAAATACAAAAATGCTAACGTGCATGTGTGCATTGGAGATATTTCCCCTCCAATTCCAGTGTCAGTGGTAGCAAGACGAGATAAACCATAAAGACAATATTTAGAAAGACCCTCATATATTTATTAGAATATCAGTCTTGTTAAGAGGTTACATAACTATGCTCCATACAACTGATATGATAAAGGAGGATCCCGACCAACATGCCTGGTGGTGATCTCAACACAACAGAATACAAGAGAGAAATCAAGTACGGGTACGGTTGCGGAAGTCCTCAACCAGCTTCTTTGTCTCTGCGTGATCCGGTCGATAAATCAAACCTTCTATCAGCTGATCCCTTTTTCTGACCGTCCCCTGGATGTCTCTGACAAAGTCTTCCCAAGCTTTATCATTGGCACCATCCCCAGGTTTGGGTCTCTTGGCGTCTGCTCTATGCTGAAAATCTTCCAAATTCTTCATGGCATCAATCAGCTTGCGTTCGGCTTCGTATCGGCGTCATGCTTCTTCTTCAAGCTCTTCAGTCTTCACTTTGACCTGTTCTTCTAACTGAGCAACCTGTGTCTTTAGCTCTTCGTCCCGTCCTTTGCGCTTGGCCATAGTGAGATCCCAGCGCTCTCTGAACTTAGCTAGCTTCGCGTAGGCCCTTTCCAGCTCTTGCTTCTTAGTAGCCAGCACACTGCTAACTGAGTCTACATCTAACTCCAGACGCTTCTTGGTTTCAGTCAACTCCAACAACGTAGTCTTCAGATGTTTCAGAGTTTCAGCCTGTTGCTTGGAAAAGTATCCTATTTCAATCTTTTCATGACGAAGCTGGGCATTCTCCTTCTCTAAAGCTTCCTTAGCCTTTGCTAGCTCTTCTTTCTCCGCCATCAGCTGCTTGTATACCTGTATGTCCACTGTGGTAGGCTCCTCCACCGGAGGAGGATGCAATGGCTGAACCGCTGGATAAGGCATAAGGAACTTCGTAGCTCGCTCACGAATCCATTCCACATACGGGCCAGGAACTCGAATATCCCCTCTGCTACCTGAAGGCTTCCCTCTCTTGTGCAAGTTCTTCCATGCCTTCTCAAGCTTGGTCAGCATCTCTTTCCCTATTGCCCCAGTGAGATACAGAGATTCCTGTATCTCCTCGGGCTTCGGCTCTCCCTGAGGTACATACCCAAATTGCCTGATCAATAAGGAAGGGTTGTAATTGACACACCCTTTCCTTCCTATTAACGGAACATTCGGGAATCCTTCGCATCTGAGTATGACCTCAACTCCGAATACCTCTTCATTAACCCATACCATGTTCTCAGCAGTCAACCCCATCAAGCGCTCGGGCCATCCTAGAGAATCAATAGAGGTGACAAAAGGGCCTGACTTGGGCATATGACTGGTGAACCACCTGCATAGGAGAGGTACACAACAAGACACATTCCTTCCTCGCCGCTTTTCATTCTGGTAGTGGGTAGAGTGGTGGATATCTCCCAGCAAAGTAGGAACTGGGTTCTTCGCAGCCAAAATATAGAAGGCATCTGAGTCAACAAAATCAGGAATGTTCGGGAACAACACGATGCCATAAACACATACAGCAAGGATGACGTCAAAAACACCCCAGCCACCCTTCTGGGCATACTCCCGAGCCTTCTCCACCAAGACATCCAATGGAAATCCCCATACATCTCCTCTTCTGATCATCTTCCCAGTCAGCTCAGACTCTCTTAAGTGCAGGATGGCAGAAAGCTCAGCCAGATTAGGCTCAGCGTCCGTACGATAGAAAGGCATCTGCTCGCGGATAGGTATATCCAAGAGCGCAGAATACTCCTCCAGGGTAGGAGCCAAAACAAAGTCGGGAAATACAAAACACCTGAGCTCCGCATCATAAAACTGTAACAGGGTATAAATGCCGCTGATCTCGTAGGCCGATGGCTGATAAAAATAGGTCAGGATCCTCCCATATCTCTTTCTGAAGTCACCCATTACCCTCTTCTTAGCAATAGTAATCAACTCTAACAACAAACTGATATCCGGAGACGGAAACTTGTAGGGCAATACTCTCTTCGTGGCTTCCATGTCTTGCTAGGAACAAACACCAGAACTGGGAGGGAAAATATGTACCTGCAATACACACACGTTAGTTGAATGCAAATGGCAATGTAATGATGCAATATGATAAATAATGCAATCTGCGAACAAGGGCTATGCGGTAGCCTGAAGAGGAACATCTCTGTGATCAAGAACGGAAAACCACCACAGTCATCAGAACCTCGTGACACTAACTATCATCTGATACTCAAAATACCAATCCCCTGGTAAGAAATCCATCTGAACCTCTGTATCTGACGAGAAAACCATCTGATAATAGTATCAACCTCAGATAAGAAACCCATCTGATCCAGACAACACACCTGGAGATGAATCAAGAACACCGTCTGATAAACACTGAATCATGGTTTCTGGAGGCCAGTTTTCCTGCAATAACCCAATCCCCCTCACAGGTATGATGGACCTAATCCACGGACAAAGGTACGGCATCCTATGCGGTCATCAGCGTCACAGACTTTCATGACTGACGATACGATTCCCAGAAGGAGTGGCATCATCAAGTCATGAAGAGGCCTCACTTAGCTGACTTCCAAATGATCGGTCCCCAGAGTCGACAATCCTCACGTCTGGACTCCCCTCAGATCCTCAGGACCGGAAAGGAGCACCTCTGCGAGAACCTCGTCTGAGCGTAGATTTCGTAGGGAACTGTGCCGGCTCAGCAGACAGGTTCGTCTACTACTCTCCACAACTATATCTAGGTGCATACTCAAGCCCAGGTCCGACTTCTCACTCACAGTAACCTCCCTTGCCCACAGCAATAATCACAATAATATAATGCTGGAAAATAAATGCGGAAAGGTAAAGGTACAGAAAAGTAAAGTGCGGAAAAGATAAAACACAATATGCACAACACCCAACAAATAAACACCCAAGCGCTAGGATTGACTCGCGTAGGGGATGGGAAACGGTCCCAGCATAAGGGATGGGAAAAGTCCCTAGATGCTATAAGTCCCCAGCAGAGTCGCCAGCTGTCGCTACTGCGAAAATCGGCGCCGGCTTGACAGGAGAGTCGCCACTGTGCGTTATTTGTCCCTCAGAGCGGGAAAGGAAACGCTCGAAGTAAACCTCGCAAAGACGGGAAAAGGTATGGTCGTCGCAACCAAAACCTGGATTCGGGAGTCGGTTACGCAAGGGGAAGGTATTAGCACCCCTCACGTCCATCGTACTCGATGGGATCCACGCTTGGTGTTTATAAGGAAAAGGGTGTGTTATCTATCTACGCTAATGGTCAGTCTGAAAATAAAATAAAAGGGCAGGACTCGACAGAACATACGGTGTTCTGGGCCTACGTACTCCCTCGTGTAATGGGAAAGTCAGAGTCAACGTAGTTCGACTACCTACGTCTAAACGGGGTAAGGTTGCTCGCCAGGACTTCGCGTCCTGTGCCTACGTACTCCCACACAATATGGAAGATCAGAGCAAACGTAGTTCGACTAACTACGGCTAAATAGGGGGTTCTCACACAGCAGTGAGAAAATAAACTGGTCTCAAAGGTTCGGGAACCTACACGATCTGGTCTCAAATGCACTCGGGCAAGAGAAAAGGATAACAATTAGTCGTCAGCGGGAAAGTCTCGATCGCACAGCCGCGAGAGAACAAAAGGTTAGTTGTTAGTGTGCTCGCTAGGATATCGCATCCTATGCCTACATATCATCGTCTGGTACGAGGAATCAGAGCAGCTGTAGTTCAGCTAACTACGACACAAGCTACTCAAGAACTCCTACCGAAAGGAAAGGGAAAAGACACCCTACAGCTATAACTGGAAAAGGGGAATCTACCTACTGCTATCATGCCTGGTGGACCATCCTAGTGTCTATTATAACGACTCCGCAGCGGAGAGGTCAGAGCTCCTAAGGGATCATGGCAACAGGACTAAACAACAAACGGGAAATACTACAAAGTAAAGAAGTACTGGAAATATGCATGAATGCAATGACTAAACAAACAAGGCACAAAGGCCGCAAACCACAAAGGTAAGGGAGCTCAACTCTACCAAATACCAACAAGCAAAGCCACTCAATAACACACAAGCAGAAGGAGGACCACCTCAACTTCTCATGCACACAAAGTCTACTTCTAGGATGCACCTACCTCAGAACTATCTAGATGAACTCCTAAGTCTAATGCTACACAACACCACACAAGTCAAACAACACAAAGAGAAGGCTAGCTAACCTGGCAAACCTCTATCCAAAGCTTAAACAACAACCCTGAGCAGGGCCCCTAACAACCCTGAAACAAACTCCTAATCTATCTCTAAACAAAATCCTAAGCAAAACTCTAATCAAAATCCTAAGCAAGAGGAATCAATCCCAGTCTCCAAGCTTCAGAACAAGCTTACCAAAGAAAGGGAGC
The DNA here is from genome assembly GCA_963859935.3 of Lathyrus sativus. NCBI lineage: Eukaryota > Viridiplantae > Streptophyta > Magnoliopsida > Fabales > Fabaceae > Lathyrus > Lathyrus sativus. The sequence goes on along the minus strand of OZ012736.1, from coordinate 143,749,295 downwards.
TAAGCAGACAAACTCATAGTGCCTTCCTCGGGAAAGTACCAGGAGGTTACTACTCAGGAGTTGTATCCTATATGGCTCAACAACTGTGATCAGTTTACATTCCTCCTCAGGAGGAATTAAACTCACAAGTCGGCTCCAACATCACTGGATACTTAGGAAATCCTATCTGAACTAGGGGAACTAAGTGGATAGACTCATAGGACCTTCCTCAGGAAAGTACTAGGAGGCTTCCACTTAGGAATTGTATCCTATGTGGCTCAACAACTGTGATCAGTTTACATTCCTCCTCAGGAGAAACTAAACTCACAAGTTGGCTCCAACATCATTGGATACTTAAGAAATCCTAGATGAACTAGAGGAACTAAGTGAGCAGACCCATAGGACCTTCCTCGGGAAAGTACTAGGAGGCTGACACTTAGGAATCGTGTCCTATGTGGCTCAACAACTGTGATCAGTTTACATTCCTCCTCAGGAGAAATTAAACTCACAAGTTGGCTCCAACATCATTGGATACTTAAGAAAGAGGTGAGAAGAGAAGAAAGAATGAAAGTCATTCATAGTGCCTTCCTCAGGAAAGTACCATGAACTTCCTTCAAACTTCAGGATCTCAAACCTCACAGACAGGGAACAAGCTCCTAGACTAGACCTCAATCCACTGCATCCTTGCAAGCTCCAACAGGACTTCATCCAGCCTTCATCTTCAAGAAGGAACCACAGATCCTCAACCCACAAGAAACTATCTCTGAAGTTCAACCACGGTTGAACTTCAAAGTCAAAAGTCGTCAAGACTTCTCCTATCCTCAAGCTCAGACTAAAACATATCAGAACATCCTACAAAAATCTATCAAAAATCTATGGGAAACCTACATGGCTCTATGACAACATACTAAAAAATCAGAGCAAAATTCATTACCAGATGAAAGAAATAAAATCAACAATAGCAGACACATCAACAAACCAATTATTCAATATCAATAACAATGCAAAAAATGCAATTAAAATGAAAATGCATGATTAAGCTAATGTTTTTGTACTATAAAATTCTACATTGAATTACGAGTCTACAGAAAAAAGAATGGAATTATTTGATTAAACCTACTATTTTTTATGAATTTTCTAATAATATGCATGCACTAAAAAATATTAAAACAGTCATTTAAATGGAAAATATGCTAAAAATAGTAAACAAAAATAAAATGGCATTTTTATTTTTATACAATTTTCTAGACATTTTCATGAAGTGGTAGAAAAAACAAGAAATCAAAAATCAATTGTTTTCATTTTCTTATGAATTTTACAATATGCAAGAAAGTATTAAAAGAAATTAAAAAAACAAAATTTAAATAAAAGAGGAGGGGGGGCTAATAGCATGTTTTCAAGTTCTAACTCCGGATGGGCTCTGATCCTGGGGGTGCGAAGAGCAAATGGGCGCAGGGCCCAATATTGCAATCTCACTGAAAAAAAGAACAAAAAGGAAAAAACGCGTGGGGGTGTAGTTAACAGGTTTTTCAGGTTATTCTCATTGGGCTTACGCACCAGGGGGGTGCGAATAGCATTGGGCACAAGGCCCAGTCCACACTCATCTGTCTCTCACACGAAGGGGGGGGGGGGGAATGAGTAACGCAGGGAGCAGCATCAGTAAACGCGTTTGGGCCTTACCCAAACCCTAACCCTAACCAACGAACAAAACCCTATCTCCCTTCTCAACTCTCTGATCATTGTTCATCATACGGAACTAACCCTAGCCGTTCGTTTTCGTCTTCCTCACCCTCTCTGCAACCCATCTCCAGAAAAACCCCAAACAACCTTCACACATCTCACATGAAACCTCATTCCCTAATTCAAAACCACCTAAACCTAACCTGGACTCTAATTGGAACAAACTAACATGCAAATCTCAAACGAACACCATAATCCAACTGAACAAACAACTAGGAGGCAAGAAGAATCACCTGGAGCAAAGCCGGAGACGATACGATTTCTGGAGAACGCCTCTTGAAGGCGACGGAGTTCTTGAGATTCTTGGAAGATCGAACTCACAAGGTGAAGACCTTCGAAGATCGTTGAAGATCTTGCAGAAACCTGAAGAATCTGAGGGGAAACTGATGGAGAAGCGATGGCAACCTATGAATCTCGCTGGGAAGACGATGAACGCGCTTAGATGTTCTTGAACTGGAAACGCAGATGATGAATGTCCATGAAGAACAACGAGGTTCTGGGGAATCTGGAAGGATTGATGAAGTTCTTAATGATGATGATGAACGAAGACGTTCTGGGGAGAGATTGAAGAACGATGAAGCTTTGAGGGGTTTCTGGGTTTTCGCTGAAGAATGATGAAGGTTTGAGGCTTTTCTGGGTAATTGCTCTTGACACACGCTGAAGATTGATGAGTTCTGGAACTGTTCTTTGAAGTTTCCGGCGACGTGGCCGAGTTCTCCGGCGAGGTAGTGGATGAAGGCGGACGGAGGAGGAAGATGAAGAAGGGAATGTTTCTGGGAATTTCTGGGTGGAAAACTAGCTCCAGCGAGCTGTTGCGGTGGCCGGAAGGCGTTAGGGTGGCCGGCGGTGAGAGCTCACCGAATTTGCATGCCGGCCGGTGGGTTCTCAGGTGAAGGTTGAGGGTGTGACAAGTGTCTCAGTGGAGGTTGGGTGTGAGACGTGTGGCGAACGCGTGTCAGTGAGAGAGAGTGCTGAGTGGGTGATCTGGCGTGTGCAGGGTGCGTAACGTGGGTCCCCTTTATAGTGACAAGTGTCACTTTTTTTTGGACAAAACGGACAAAAATACTGATGGACCTGCAGGGACTTGATTGGGCTTCAAAAACTGCTTTCTGGGCCCACGAAAAACTAGACAAAAAACCCTAAAAAAATTGAAAAACTGATTAATAAAAAATATTAAATCTAATTAACCTAATTAAGACTAATCCTAATTAACTAGTGACTAATCCTAATTAAACTAAATGCAGATTAAACTATCCTAATTAACCTAATTAAATCCTAATGAAATCTAAAAAATTAATAAAACTCTATTAATTTCTATAAAATCTCTATTAACATTTAAAAGAAAATCTATTAAAATCCTATTTAAAATCTACCATTTATTTAAAATTCTATTAAAATTCTATTAAAATCCCATAAAATTCCTATTAAAATTCTATACTATTATTTAAAACTATTAAATCTATTATCCTAAAAAAAAAACTACTAAATCTATATTAAAACAACTCTATTTACTTCTATTTTAAAAACTATTAAACTTCTATTAAAATAAAAGAAAAGTCTATACTATTTTCTATATTATCTAAAACAATTAAAAACAAATTTAAAATCTATTATATTCTAAAAATGATTAAAAACTATTAAATCTATTTTAAAAATTCTATAAAATTCTAAAAGAAAGATTTAAACTATTAAAAATTCTAAAAAATCTATTTAAATCCTAAAAAAAATCCTAAAGCCTATTTAAAATCCACAAAAGTCTATTAAAACCCTGAAAATGCAGACAAATGCAAATGACCACCATAAAAGAGCGCACGAGACCAGATCGAATCGAACAGAGAACCCCGGGCATCAGAATATCCCAAAATCACTATGCAAGCTACAAATCCCCGAGGAGCGCACAATTTCCCGAAAATAAAACCCTGATGATCTGGACTGGATCTGCCATATCTAGTAAATGAAAACCAATCTGTAACCCTGATATCCTCTGTCTGTGCACAAATATCATGCGTCTGATTTGCGAACATGAATTTAAACCACGAGTCAGATAGGAGAACCGGTTGGTCAAATTTTAGGGTGCAACAAAATGGGCTTGTGGTGGCTACTGCCCCACATGTGTTTTCCTCCCACTTTCATTCTATGTGTTCTTACTTGTGCATTTCATGTATGCGTTCTCTTATTTGCATGTTTTATTTTGTTCTTTCTTCTTCTTCTTTTGTCTTCCTTCCCTTAGGACTTCTAACCTCTCTTGTTCAAGAGAGGTTATGATAGACATTAGGGTTCTAACCATGCATGATAACATTAGGTAGATGTTTCCCTTTTGTAATCCCAACTTTAGGTGCACTTTGCATGACAACTTCTAGGGTTTGGTCTAGTCCCCCTTTAGCTTGTCCCTTTCTGTTCTCATCTTCAAACAACTTCAATCCACTTAATAAAGATAATGAATGTTGTGCCATGAGCCTTATACTTGGGAAATGGCGATTGAGTGGCTACCTCTCAATTGCCTAGAGTGTTTAGTATACGTCCTTAGGACGATATGCGACGCATTCGATCCTAGGTTTTAGACTTTGTTACAACATACATTATGAACACTCCTAACTCAAAACACTTCTTCTTTAAAAAACACAAAACACTTCAAACCTTATTATCCTTCAGGATCTTAATCAGGAAAACATTTTCATAAATAAGAGTGTCGTTAACTTTTAGTCCTATCGCAAACGGTAATGCCTAAGTCTCCAATGGTCGAGCCGCATACACCAAACTGCTAGAACTATTAGTTAACCCTACTCGGGTAAAACTCTTGAACAACCTGTGTTCTCGTTAGCCCGAACTACGTTTGCTCTGATCTTTCATACCAGATGAAAGTACGTAGGCACAAGACGCGATGTCTTGGAGAGCAACCTTCCCCCTTCTTTAGCCGTAGTTGGTTGAACTACGTTGACTCTAACTTTCCCATTGCACGAGGGAGTACGTAGGCACAGAGCGACGATGCTCTACCGAGTCACTTCTCTTTTCTTTTTCTTTTGTCCATAAGCCTTTAGCTAGATAGTTTACACACCCTTTTAGCTAGACAACACATGCGTGGATCCCGTCGAGTACGACGGACGTGAGGGGTGCTCATGCCTTCCCCTTGTGTAACCGACTCCCGAACCTAGAACTTGGTTGCGATGACCTCGTCTTTTCCCGTTTCCGTCAGTTTTTTCCGATTGTTTCCTTTCCCCTCTTTGGGATAAATAACGATAGGTGGCGACTCTGTTAGTCATTGCCGGCCTCTTTTTTCGTAGTAGCGACACTCACCCTTCTACTGTTTTGTGATGCTCTATGAGGCATTGTAGAGTAGGTATGCTGGAGGTCTTTTTGTGAAGCGTGTCTTCATTCTTTTGTCGGTCAGCTCTGATATGTAGCACCGGGTAGCTAGGTTATATGATTCTTTTGTGATACGTTGTATATGTATCTTGTTGTGGAATGTTTATGAAAACATGAATTATGTTGTGAATTAAACTGGATAATATATATATGTATATATGTTTGATGATTATCAATGTTTAGATGTTTCCGCTTTTATTCTAAATATTGAGATGTGGGTGTAAGGCTAAGTTCCTTTGTTAAAAGTTACCCCACTGTTGCATATCTTTATTGAGCAGGTGTTGTGTGTTTTGATTCAAGTATGATGTGGCACACCTCTTTTATACCGTGTTTTAATTATACTCTGATGGATTTTTAATATGTGCCTAAATGTTTTATTTGATTTATTGGGGGTATAGAAAGGGGGTGTTACATTAATGGTATCATAGCAGGTCGGTCCATCCGGCCAAGTTGTCTAATGTTGTTTGTTCCCTAGTATGCGACATGTGTGTGAAAACACTGTCGGTACACCCTTGTTTTTCTAACCTTTGTCTTCAGGAGTGGGATTGAAATAAGTGGGGGAGAAAGTTGTTCTTCTCCAAGATGCTTCAAGTGTGGAATGGTGGCTCAGTGTGTTGTTAAACGCTATTATAGTTTGGTAAAGATGGTTTATGCCCCATTGTGATTGTTGGCTGTCTATTGACAAATTGAGGAACTGATCACCCTTAACCTCTTGTTGATAGTGGACGAGATCATGTTGGCTGGAATAAACTTATCTTGCGAGCTTGGATGGTGCATGTAGTGAATTATTTGGAGTTAGGCCAAGTCCTTACAGATTGTTTTGATGAGTGGGTGTAGGATGGTGTTGGGATGTTTATGTTGGTGGCAACTTTGAGTGTTAATGGAAGTGGTGAAGTTGGTGGTGTCCCAATTATTAATGATTTCTAGAAAGTTTTTCTCTGATGAGATAAGAGATTTACCGCCAGAACGAGAAGTGGAGTTTGGGATCGACTTAATTCCTAGAACTAGTCTAATATCGATGACTCCATACTGTATGTTGGCATAGGAATTAAAATAATTGAAGAGTCAACTTGAATATTTGCTTTAGAAGAGGTTTATTCGTCTGAGTGTGTCACCGTAGGATGCACTGGTTTTGTTGGTTAAGAAGAAAGAAGGTTCTACGAGACTTTGTGTGGACTACAGACAATTGAATAAGATGACCATCAAGAATAAGTATCCATTTCCGAGGATTGATGATTTGATGGATCAGTTGATTGGTGCGAGCGTCTTTAGTAAGATAGATCTGAGATCTGGGTATCATCAGATTCGTGTGAAGGCTGAAGATATTCAGAAGACTGCCTTTATAACGAGGTATGGACATTATGAGTATTCTGTGATGCCATTTGGTGTGACTAATGCACCAGGTGTATTTATGGAGTACATGAATAGGATTTTCCATCCTTATTTGGACAAGTTTATGGTTGTGTTCATTGATGATATTTTGATTTATTCAAAGAGTGAAGGAGAACATGTCGGGCATTTGAGGATTGTGTTATCTATGTTAAAAGAAAAACAGTTATATGCTAAACTTTCTAAGTGTGAATTTTGGTTGAAGGAAGTGAGTTTCCTTGGTCATGTGATTTCGAGTAGGGGTATTGCAGTCGATCCGTCAAAGGTTGAAGCGATATCGCATTGGGAGGCTCCAAAATCAGTTTTTGATATTAGTAGTTTTCTTGGTTTGGCAGGTTATTACCGAAAATTCATTGAAGGATTTGCCAAGTTATCGTTTTCGTTGACGCAGTTGACTAGGAAAGGTCAAGCTTTTTTTTGGGATGCAAAGTGTGAAGAAAGTTTTCAAGAGCTTAAGAGAAGATTGACGACAACTCCTGTTTTGATTTTGCCGAATCCGACAGAACTGTTTGTTGTGTATTGTGATGCTTCTTTGATGGGTTTAGGAGGTGTGTTGATGCAAAATAAACAAGTTGTAGCTTATGCTTCAAGGCAACTCAAAGTGCATGAGAAGAATTATTCGACGCATAACTTAGAGTTGGTCGTCGTTGTATTTGTGCTGAAGCTTTGGAGGCATTATTTGTTTGGTTCGAGATTCGAGGTATTTAGTGATCATAAGAGTTTGAAGTATCTCTTTGATCAGACAGAATTAAATGCAAGGCAGAGGAGATGGTTGGAACTTTTGAAGGATTATGATTTTGGTTTGAATTACCATCCGGGTAAAGCAAATGTAGTAGCTGATGCATTGAGTAGGAAATCGTTGCATATGTCGATGATGATGGTAAAAGAGTTGGAGATGATTGAGCAATTTTGCGATTTGAGCTTAGTGTGTGAGAAGACTTCTTACGGAGTTAATCTTGGTATGTTGAAGCTTACTAGTGGTATTCTTGACGAGATTCGAGAAGGACAAAAATCTGATTTGGGTTTAGTTGATCGATTGACTTTGATCAATCAAGGTCAAGGTGGTGAATTTCGGATTGATGAAAATGGTATCATGAGATGTCGTGATAGAGTTTGTATTCCTGATGTTGTTGAGTTGAAGAAGATTATTCTTGAAGAAGGGCATCATAGTGTATTGAGTATTCATCCGGGTGCTACTTGTTAGAACACAGATTGGTGTTTCTTATATCTCTATGTTTTGATGATAACTCTTATGGAATTTTGTATTAAGAAAATATATACTCTAAAATTTGTTCAAGTATTATTATTTCAGGTATTAAATTGAATACTCTTAAAGAAGCAAAATACATAAGTACAAGCAACTACGCAAGGCTCTGAAGCATCAGATGCAAGACAATCAAGAAACTCTGAAGCGCTGCCAGAAGAACCTGAAGCAGAAGCTGCAGAATGATCTGAAGCGTATCTGCAAGAATTATATGAAGAGTTGAAAGCTTTGATCAAATCAGACTCTGAAGTTCAGTTCATTGCAAGAACAGGGGCTCTGATAATCAGACTCTAATCAAACTAATATTCATGCTCAAAGCACATACTGCTGCATACTCTGATGAAGACTCTGATATATCAAGTTCTGATCATCTATCAAGCTCTGATCATCTCAAACATTTAGCTCTAATCATCTTAAGTATTTGATTCCTTTAAGCTTGTTACAAGTTCTATAGTGCAGATTATGAAGACTTCATCCTGAAGGAAGCTTGTTGAAGAAGCTGTAAACCTGATTGGACGTGGTGCTACTTCCAAAGTAACCAACAACTATTTTGTCCAATGAAGAGACGTGGTGCAAATCCCAAAGCTTCTACAACCATACTTTTACTGCAAAAAGCATGTCTCTGGCCATACCTTTTGGTGATGAAAAGTCTTATATCTCAATATAATACTCAGCTGCACATTACTCAAAGCAATTGAAAAAGCTATAAAAGGAGAACTTCTACAACATTTAGAAGTTGCTAGCTCATTTAGAAAGAAATATTCATACACACGCTTGAAGCATCAAAGTGAAATCTCCCAAAGTTCATATACTCTTATTCTATCATAAAACTGTATAGTTTTATTTGTACTTAATCTTAAGTGTAAATATCACAGTTGTGATACAGCTTATTAGAAGCATTTAAACACTTGTTTAGTTTACATTAATTTGTAAGAAGTTCCTTGAGAAGACCAAGGTGTGGTCAGTAGTTCTTGAGAACACTAAGACAGTTGTTCTTAGTGCTTACTATTGTAATCAGTTGATTAATAGTGGATTAAGTCCTTGTGGAGAAAGGCAAATCATCTTTGATAAGGTGGAATGGAGTAGTTGAGTTCAACGAACCAGGATAAAAATCTTGAGTTGTTTTTATTCCCATATGTATTAAAACTCTTATTCAACCCCCCTTCTAAGTGTTTTTCTCACCTTCACTACTAAGATGTATCAAGATTTGAGGAAAGTATTTTGGTGGCCTCGTATGAAAAAGGATATTGCCGAGTTTGTGTATTCTTGTTTGACTTATCAGAAGTCAAAGATTGAGCATCAGAAACCGTCGGGCTTGATGCAACCGTTGTTTATTCCTGAGTGGAAATGGGATAGCATATCTATGGATTTTGTGTCTGGTTTACCTAGAACACCGAGTAATTTTGAAGCTATTTGGGTCATTGTGGATAGATTGACCAAATCTGCTCACTTTATTCCTATGCGAATGGATTACCCGTTGGAGAGATTGGCAAAGCTGTACATTGAAAGGATTGTTAGTTTGCATAGTATTCCGCCTAGCATTGTGTCAGATAGAGATCTGAGGTTTACTTCGAGATTTTGGGAAAGTTTGCAAAGTGCTTTTGGTACAAAGTTACGTTTGAGTTCTGCTTATCATTCGCAGACCGATGGTCAGACTGAGAGGATGATTCAATCACTTGAGGATCTTTTGAAAGCTTGTGTATTGGAAAAGGGAGGAGCTTGGGATAGCTACTTACCTTTGATTGAATTTACTTACAACAATAGTTTTCATTCGAGTATTGGTATGGCACCGTTTGAGGCATTATATGGTAGACGGTGTAGGACGCCATTGTGTTGGTACGAGTCCGGAGAGAGTTTTGTTGTTGAACCCAAAATAGTCCAGCAGACTACCGATAAGATTAAGATGATTCAAAAGAAGATGAAGATTTCTCAGAGTCGTCAAAAGAGTTATCATGACAAGAGGAGGAAAGCACTTGAATTTCAGGAGGGAGATCACGTATTTCTTCGAGTTACTCCAATAACTGGTGTTGGTAGAGCGTTGAAGTCGCGTAAGTTGACGCCGCGTTTTATTAGTCCTTATCAAATTTTGCAGAGGATAGGAGAGGTAGCCTATCGGTTTGCTTTACCGCCGTCGCTTGCTAATCTCCATGATGTGTTCCATGTTTCGCAACTTCGGAAGTATGTTCCGGATTCGTCACATGTTATTCCTATGGACGAGGTTGAGGTGAGAGATAACCTTACGGTTGAAGCTTTACCGATTAGAATTCTGGACCGTGAAGTTAAGAAGCTAAGAGGCAAGGATATTGCGCTTGTGAAAGCAGCATGGGGAGGCGCTGCGGAAGGCAATATGACTTGGGAATTAGAGAGTGGGATGCGAGAGTCGTATCCAGAGTTGTTGGAATCAGGTAACATTTTCGAGGACGAAAATTTCTAAAGTGGGGGAGAGTTGTAACGCCCCAATTCCGATTTCCTATTTTGTTGAGTCTTTTGATTTATTTGGGTGATTAATATTTTAATTGTGAAATTGATGTGTTAATATGTTATGTTTGCATATTATGCTATTTTACCGATTCTGAGAGTTTTCGGGGAAAATAAATTGGAGGGTATTTTATACATTTCTTATTTAATGTTAAGTTGGATATTTTGTGAGAAAATAGATTAGTAGATGTTTGGAGAGAAATAGAATAGAAAGAGATATAAGTGGATTAGAGGAGAAAAAGAAAAGGATAGAAATAGAAAGAAGAGAAAAGGAAGAGAAAGAAAGAAGGAAGAAGAGAGAAGAGGAGAAAATAGAGGAAAAGCTTGGATAGCTCAAGATCAACATCTAGAATTCGATTTAATCGGGTAAGGGTGTGAAATCTTATTATTTTCTCAATGTGTATGATTATGTATACTTTTGTTGGATTGATTTGGATTGTTGGAGAGTTTTTTACCCACTTTCCATTTTTAGGTCGAAATGATTTAATCGATAGAAATCGATGTTTTAACGGTTAGAATTTGGAATAAGTGATATAGTTTAGTCGAGGAATGTTAGGCTATGACTATGGAAACTTGTTGGAATTGAATCGAGTGATTTTTGGACCTTGGGACATTTTCGGACAGTAGAGGTTTTTGAGAGATCGCAGAGGTTCGCTAAGCGAGCAGCTAGCGAGCGATTCGCTAGGCGAGCGAGTAGCGAATAGTCCCAGACTTGGACAGAACCAAAATGACCTTTGTTCGCTGGAGCGAGTGAGGTAACGAGTGTTCGCTAAGCCTTTGCTAAGCGAGCTAGGTAAAGAACACTTCCAGTAGCAAAAAGGCAGGCTTCGCTAGCACGTTCGCTAGGCGAGCCAGTAGCGAATGATCGCTATGCCTTCGCTAGGCGAGTGAGCAAGCGAGCATGACAACATTGTTTTATTTTTGTTGTTCCCATCCGATGTTGATACTTTGATTCTTCAACGTATAGCTTGCCTGTTGTATTCTGATATGCTGTGGGTAGCCGTGTGGCGTGAATCCTAGATTGTGAAATGTGGCCTTGTTGGCAAATATATGCATTGTTTAAATTGATTAAAAGTGCATGATGATTGTGATGGAGTTCATTGTCGTTTGGCGCGATATTGTGAATACATATTGATTGTATGCGATTGTATGTGAAGCACCATGATGTGTATTCTTGTGCATTACTTGATAAATGTAATGATGATGTGTGAAAGTAGGAGTACCTTGGTGATTATGAAATGTGTTGTGTGTGCAATCATGTAATAATTCTTGTGTGATGAATTATTTGAGAATGCATGGGATTAAGATGCGAGAACGGTCTTAAGTGCATACGGTTGTTGATTGCATACGCATCATTTGTTATTAAGAGGCAATGTTTGCTAGTTTCGTGGAGACTAGTGACTTGTCCCAAACATAGAGTGGGGTTTGAAAGCCTAGGGGACGGGCTTTTGTTTGTTATTGGTCTAGGGGACGGACTCGGTTTAAATGTAAAAACCGAAAAATAATAACAAGTGTGGGTACCATATGGCATGAGTTGCATTGAGTCACATGGCATATGTATAATTGTTGTATGAAAGTATGCATATGTGTATGAATTGTTAAACTGAGAGTTGTGAGTTGATGAATAAACATAATTGTAAATGTTTATGTGGAAATGAGTGAATTGTGGATGTATGCATGATGAATGTGCTTGGTGATTATACATATATTTGTATATACATTGTGACGTATATGGATGACTTGTGGTGAGAATGTTGATTATGTGTATTCTAAAATTGTAGATATATATAATTATATGCGTTGATTATTATGATAATATTTCTCACCCTTCTGCTGTTTTATGATGCTCTATGAGGCATTGCAGAGTAGGTATGCTGGAGGTCTTTTTGTGAAGCGTGTCTTCATTCTTTTGTCGGTCAACTCTGATATGTAGCACCGGATAGCTAGGTTATATGATCTTTTGTGATACGTTGTATATGTATCTTGTTGTGGAATGTTTATGAAAACATGAATTATGTTGTGAATTAAACTGGATGATATATATATATATATATATATATATATATATATATATATATATATATATATATATATATATATATATATATATATATATATATATATATATATATATATATATATATATATATATATATATGTATATATATATATATATATATATATATATATATGTATATATATATATATATATATATATATATATATGTATATATATATATATATATGTATATATATATATATATATATATATATATATATATATATACATATATATATATATATATATATATATATATATATATATATATATATATATATATATATATATATGTATATATATATATGTATATATATATATGTATATATATATATATATATATATATATATATATATATATATATATATATATATATATATATATATATATATACATATATATATATATATATATATATATATATATATATATATATATATATATATATATATATATATATATATATATATATATATATATGTATATATATATATATGTATATATATATATATATATATATATATATATATGTATATATATATATGTATATATATATATATATGTATATATATATATGTATATATATATATGTATATATATATATATATATATATATATATATATATGTATATATATATATGTATATATATATATATATATATATATATATATATATATATATACATATATATATATATATATATATATATACATATATATATATATATATATACATATATATATATATATATATATATATATATATATATATATATATATATATATATATATATACATATATATATATATATATATATATATATATATATATATATATATATATATATATATATATATATATATATATATACATATATATATATATATATATATATATATATACATATATATATATATATATATATATATATATATATATATATATATATATATATATATATATATATATATATATATATATATATATATATATATACATATATATATATATGTATGTATATATGTTTGATGATTATCAATGTTTAGATGTTTCCGCTTTTATTCTAAATATTGAGATGTGGGTGTAAAGCTAAGTTCCTCTGTTAAAAGTTACCCCACTGTTGCATATCTTTATTGAGCAGGTGTTGTGTGTTTTGATTCAAGTATGATGTGGCGCACCTCTTTTATACCGTGTTTTAATTATACTTTGATGGATTTTTAATATGTGCCTAAATGTTTTATTAGATTTATTGGGGGTATAGAAAGGGGGTGTTACAAATACCACACAGTTTGTCAACCAAAAACACACAAAAAAAAGGCAATGACTTTTCATGTTAAATCTTATGGCTCTTTTACTAAAACCATCTCAGCTAAAAAACAACACCCATTTTCATTTTGAAAACAGCAAAAAGCACAAAATCACTAAAGATCTCTCAGACGACGAGACAACGAAAAAGGAGATTGCATCTCAACCTTCTCAACAGTCTATCTCGCCTCTGTCTCTCTCTGGATTTCGCTTATGACATTCGGGTTTGGGTTCTGTTTTCCATCTCTCTTCTCCTCCATTTCTGAGTTTGAAATCGACTCGGGGGGTAGGTTTGTTGAGAGTTGAGGTTAGTTTTTTTGAAGAGGGTTAGAAGTTGTATGTAATGGTTTGATATTTTTTGAAGGGTTAGTGTTATGGGTTGATTGAAGAAGGATGAATGAAGAGTGATACTTCAGTAGCATTTTTCTCATTCAACAGAACCCTCTTCTTTTCACGAATGAAGAAAGGTGTTTTCTTTTATAGATAGAATTGAGGGTAATTTTGGAAATAGGGTTGATGTGTTACCGTTTCACTGCATTTTAAAGTTTGCGTAATCATTCATGAATTCGTATTACACCAGTCGTATTTCCTTTGGCATTTTGTGAGGTCATTTGCATGGTTTTTAGGGTGGGGTCACAAAAGGTTTGTGATTTTGTAGCAGCTTAGTGTATCGCGGCGTGTTTATTTTTCATCATGTCGTGTGGTTTCGATTTGTCGAACATAACGATTTTGTCAAGGTTTTTTAGCAGATTCAATTTGATATTGGAAAGGGCTTGCAGCGGTACGTGATTTTGTACAGGTGAGGAGGCTTGTGGCAAACTATGAAGCATATGAATCATGATAGATTTGGGTTCAAGAGGCGGTGTATGAATCATAGTTTTCTTGTACAACCAAAAAAATCAAATGGGCTTACTCCTTATTATTTTTTTTAGCATTGGGATGGACTTTTGATTGGGCTTATCATAATAAAAAAAGATAATGGGCTCTTCCTTGTTATTGTTTTTTTTATATCATTTTTGGTGAAAATAGACTTCACATTTAAATTTTTAAATTTCATGAGCAAGACCTTTTGGCAATGATTGTCGTAATGAATGGGCTTGGCCCAATTTGAAACTCGAATTTATACCCTCCATATTTCTCTTTTCAACACGCCTGAACTTTGGCTATGAGAGCATCAAACTTAATTCTTAATTCAAAATCAAGACTATTAAAATTGGGATCCTAATTAGAAACAAATTACAACAATCTTGACTTCTCCTCTTGAAATAAGATCTTGAATTATGAAGATGAATTCCCAACTTAAATCCATAATTGCATACCTTGACTGATCTTAATCATACAATGCACTTGAACCAGATTCACAAATGCACCAGGGACTAAATCCTGATATGATCTACTTGGTACCAAAGCCTTGATTGAAAATGAATATACTCCATATGGCCTTCAACCATGAAGCACTAATAACTCAGCCAGCGTCTGATAACTTGATCCATATTTGACTGGAACAAACCCCAATTAGATCCTCAAACACACCTACTAGACCAGTCTTAAATCTTGGCCTTAAATACATCATGATATCCTCAAATGAAACTAAACTTAGGCAAGCAGAAACAACTTATATATTTTTTAATTTTCTGAATAATCGTTGGTGAATGGAAGCACAAATGAAAGTTATACAGGTAGAACAAATTTGGGGTATGACACTTCCTCGGGCTTCAAATCAAACAACTTGAAGAAGGAACATTTATGAGCCAAATGAAGTATTGCAATGAGATACTCAAGCGCTTCGATATGGCTAACTCTAAAGCAATTGACACTCCAATGCCTACATGTGTAAACTTAGATCAAGATGAGAATGGTAAGGCTATCTACGTAAAGAGGTATAAAGGTATGATAAGTTCTCTTCTCTATCTCACCGCAACTCAACCAGATATCATGTTTAGTGTATGTATGTGTGCTAGGTACCAATCATGTCCCAAGAAATCGCATTTAAAGGTTGTCAAGCGCATACTTAGATACTTATGTGGTACTCCCAAGTATGCGCTTTGGTTTTCCAAGGGAAGTGAGTGTACTTTGGTTGGCTATTCCAATTCCGACTTTGCCGGTTGCAAATCAGGTAGGAAGAGCACTAGTGGCACTTGTCATTTCTTCTCAAATTTCTTAGTGAGTTAGCATAGCAAAAATTAAGTTTTTGTTGCTTTGTCAACAGCCGAGACAGAGTACGTTGCATCTGGTAGTTGTTGTTCCCAAATCTTGTGGCTCAAGCAACAATTACATAACTTCAATGTTAAACTTGAAGGTATTCCCATTTTGTGTGACAATACAAGTGCCATTAACTTAACCAAAAGTCCAGTACTACATTCACGCACGAAACATATTGAAATCTGCCATCATTTCCTTAGGGCTCATGTAGAGAAAGGTGATGTCATATTCGAGCATGTTGATAGCAAGAATCAACTTGCCGACATTTTCACAAAACCACTTGCGATAGAACCCTTCTTTAACATTTGTAGGGAACTTGACATTCTCAATATCTCGGATCGCGTTTAAATTGAAAAGTGCAAGCTATGTGTGTGTGTGTGTGTGTATGTGTGTGTATGTGTGTGTGTGTGTGTGTGTGTATATATATATATATATATATATATATATATATATATATATATATATACACACACACACACACACACACACACACACACACACACACACACACACACACATACACTGTTCATTACTCCCAAAATCAAGAGTTTCCATGGCTTCTTCAAGAGCAACATGAAAAAGGTCCACTCGAGCTTCTTCTTCTAGAGCTACAACTTCACAACCTCCATCTAATATTCCAGTAAACGTTGTGTCCTTACTTTCTGATGAACTTGCTGAAATGTATGAAACGAACTTTAAGAAAAGCTCAGTTATCAAGCAATTTGTTTACTATCTGAAAGTGGTTGAACGTATGCACATCCCAGAAATTATTGATATGCTTAATCATCAAAAGTTTGATAATTTTTTAGAATGTGGTACAAATTATAATGAAGACATGGTCAGATTGTTTTACACTAGTATACACGAAAAGTTCATTGATTATGACGTTGGCTTTAAGATAGGTGGTAGAAGTCTAAAGGTTGATGCCGATGTTTCGGGAGACCTATTTGATATGTCTCCACGTTTATCTCCTGACCTTAAAATAACCAATACCAAATTGGCTCTGGGTTATGAATTTAAATTTGCTTTGAATTCTATGTTGAAAGACCCTATCTTGAAGATATTATTGCAAGCGATTTGTTCCCAAAATCTATCACTACCAGTCGGTTAAAGCCAATATATAGGATTCTACAGTGGATTGTGGCTCATATTCTCTGTTATAAGAAAGGAGGATATTCAAGAGTTGACCAAGCTGAAGTGCATTTGGTCTATTTGCTCAAAAACAAGAAGAAAGTTCACTGGCCATACTACATTACTAGTCGACTTTTTACTGTGAAGGAATCAGGTATAGGGACAAACTTATGCTATGGTTCATTCATTCAAAGTGTCCTTGATCATGTTGGGGTTGTTGTTCAAGATATCCTTTACATCTCTATTACAAAGCGATAAAGAATTTAGCCAGAAGACTATGACTTTGATGGGTTACCTTTGGGATCGTCAAGAGCGAAGGTATATGGTCAAGATAAAAGCCTCAGGTTCAAGAATGTATAATTTAGATGAGGATGAAGAGGAAGACCAAGAGGAGGATGACGAAGCTCATCAAATGGAGGGGGATGACCATCCTGTTGACAGTCATGGTAATTGGTTAGGTGATTCACCTGTACATGATCCTTATGCTAACCAAGGCTAGGGAGAATGACAACACATAGGTTGGACTAACCAAGGATCATCCTACATGCCTCCATCTCCACCTTAATACCAATCATATAATTCTGAAGTCCTGGAAATGTTGCGGAATATGTAGCTTCAACAACAAAATGTTGCTACTCTTCAAGAGGAAAGGTTCACAGCTATGCAGGGTCAGATCCAAGCTCAAAGTGATAATTTTGACTTGTTTGCTTCCACAGTTTTACAAAGGTTTGATGATATGGATGAGACTGTTTCAAATCAGCATCGATCACTTTCCGTTAGCTTTAATATGCTAAACAGGATTGTTCTTGACTTCACTGAACGACAAGAGGAAAAAAGAGCACCATATCCGGATTACTCCTTCAGAGGAAGGGGTCACCCGCACAGGGGGAGGAGACCATAAAGTGTTGAGTTTTGTTGGTGTTGTGCATCTTATTTTTCATTCAGCATGTTATTGTGTGTTTTGTTATTTTTTTTGTTTATTTGTTAACTTGAAACTTGTATTGAACTACTTTGGTTGTGTAACACACTAAGTTTTCTTCTCTATGTTTCTTGTCCTATTTATGTTTATATCTCTTGCATTAATATCATTTTATGTGAATGGTTGTTGACGTTTATCTGTTGCAAAGAGTATAATTCTGTTCATATGAATATGTTTTGATTCTGATTGACCTCTTGCTTCACTCTTTTTGATGTTGTCAAAGGGGGAAAATGCAGAAGCAAGTGTTTCACAAAGGGGGAGAAATGCATAAAATCAGGGGGAGGATGATTCACAAAGTACTCGATATGTCGAAGGTTTTGCAAAGGTTTTTCCATCATAAAAAAAGGGGAGTATGTGAGCGCATGGTTCCTTAGTCCTTGTTTTAATGATGTCAAAACTAGTATTATCTCGTATTTGTACTTTGAACGGTATCATCGCGTATTAGATTGCATTCATCCTTTAATATGCATAAAATAATTCACATAAGTGCGTCTATGCATATATGATCATCAAATATATGAAATTTGTGCATTTGATCATGTTGGATACCTTAGGTAAACTCAAAAAGGGCTTTAGGTTCTCTTAAATACTCACAAAAATGTGTTTTTAGCATTCTAGAGTCTTTGCATCGACTCACAAACATGTGGAGGTTGACACATGTTGTTGATTAAACAAGTTGTTACTCTTGGGTGTCCATGCGTTGACCCAGTGCTGTGTGGAAGTCGATGCATAATGTAAGAAAACTAATATGTTCTAGTCGCTGCATCGATACATGACCCTATTCTAGTCAATACATTGCTTAAAGTTTGTGCAGCTTTGTATTCGGGTGCGTTTAGGTCGACCCACAGAGGGCTTTGGTCGATCTCTCGCTGATGTAAACTCATTTTTCTAATCCTTTATGTTTCAAAAAGCTGTTATTTCAGTTATGTTGTCTTGGTCTCATATATATTCACATGCTTCATCATTTGTACATATAGAATAAGAAAAGTGAAATATATACACTATTTTTTCTCTTCATCTTCATTCTCACACTTGCATTCTTCAACAATTACACATAATCATTTTTGTTGATATTTTGCATTGTCGAGGTGATAACGTCCAAACCTAGGATTTGTGTATCTAGTTTGGTTTGAGAATTCAGTGGGTTTTTCTTGAATAAAACCTTTGGGGTTTTGTCCTCCAAGATCTTGAGGATTTGGGGGGTTTTTGCACAAATCTTTGCATCACAGATTTAGCAGAGTGAAAGGTTTGAAGAATAGTGGGTTCGATCAAACAAGTAGAGATAACTGGAGGATTGTGTCGAAAGATTTGGGGTTGAATATCTTGAGATTAGAATCAACCGAGTGAAAGGTTTGAAGAACGGTGGGTTCGTTAAAGCAAGTATGGTAACTAGAGGTTTGATCTAAGAGTTTGATGTTCTTGATTCGACTGGAATCAAGGGGAGAGAAGTAGATATAATCAACATCAACAATTGAGTTTGAGTGTATGGTGGCTATAACTTCTCTTGTACAAAACTTTGCAACTTGATATATATATATATATATATATATATATATATATATATATATATATATATATATATATATATATATATATATATATATATATATATATATATATATATATATATATATATATATATCTATATATATATATATATATATATATATATATATATATATATATATATATATATATATATATATATATATATATATATATATATATATATATATATATATATATATATATATATATATATATATATATATATATATATCAATTTTAGTTTTAGAATTGGGGGAAGACGTACCCGAAGCAAGGAGGAAAAGGGGAACTGCCTAAACAAATCCGGTGTCGTTCTCTTTTTCTCTGTCTCTTTACTTTATGTTGATTACATTTGTTTGATATCAATTGTTCGATAAATTTACACTGTTGTGTAGTGCTGAAAATCTATTTTGAAAATTCATTACAATCACTTGGATTATAATTGTGAAAAATTCTCCACAATCACTTCATAGGAAATTCAACTTGGGATGTTTTGCACATCAAGTGTTCAACGCATTGATCGCGCACAAATTGTTTGTGAATTTGTCAAGTTAATTGTTACATTTTATAATTCATTAGAAACCGGTTGATACAAAGTGATCATTATTTGTATTGATTAATTGGAAACATATTGACTCGCTTTCTCATTAATTTTATTCCATTTGGCTACGCATATCTGATCTTACCAATAACGATTCGTTTAGACGATTAAAATCCACTTCTGCTTCCACAGGTTTTTGAAACAATTTTTAAGCGCCGAATTTTTGATAAAAATTAGTGATCTATTCAACCTCCCTTATAGACCATTGGCATCGTCTAACATGCACAACGCATTGGAGCACTGTACAAATTGCATTATTACTCTGTTAGTTTCAATTTCCGCATAATGCTTTGAGTGCTAGAGAAGGGATGAGAATGGAGAATCCCTACCCTCATTCTGACTATTTTTGATAGGGGACGAATGGCCCTGTACCTAGAATACTCATCTCTATCCTTAGACCATAATATCTCTCAATCCTCAGTGTAGGCGATCCTTTATCACTCATTCTTGCCCTAAGTTTTTCTCTCTCCTTTTTGGGTTAGCAATCTCCTCTTAGTTCAATACCCATCTCTTTGGTTAATCACAGTCCGTCTATTAACACCATACTTTTTCCCAGTAAAGTCGTGATCTCTCCTTCCTTCGGTTAACCATAATACGTCTGTTAAAACAAATTCCTTCTTTTCCTTGTTGGTTTCATCATCTTTTGGTTAAGTTACCCTTTCCTTTAGTTGATCACAGTCTGCTTGTTAAACACCAATCTCCTTCTTCCCCACAGAGAGGTCACATTTTCCCATTTGGTTATTTTCTTTCTTTCGGTTAACCACAGTCCGTCTGTTAACATACCAAATCCCCATAGGAGTAAGAAACTTTCTTTCGGTTCCAACCTCCTTTTTCTTGGTTAATCATTGTCAGTCTGTTAAAGACCAACCTTTTTTTCCCCTCGGTTAACCATATTTCGTCTGTTAACATACCGAGTCTCTCCTTTTGGGTTAACACCTTTCTCTTGGTTCAACACCCTTTTCGTTGGTTAACCACCGTCCTCCGCTTAAAAAACCAACTTCTCTCCTTTCTTATGTTAACCACTGCCTGCCAGTTAATATATCGAGTCCTCGGTGGGTCAAACACCTTCTTTTGGTTAAAGCACTCATTTCCTTGGTCAAACACCATCCGTCGGTTAGAAGACCAATTGTTTCTTTTCTCCCCAGTGGAGTCAAACCCTTTTTCCTTGGTTAAACACTGCTTGTCAGTTAAAAGGCCAATTTTCCTTTTGTCTTCAGTAAGACCAATTTCTTTTCTTTCCCTGGTCAGGGTTAACTCCCTGCCTTCCCTGGTGGGGTATTTTTCCCCCCAAGTAGAGTCCTTTCTCTCTTCCCTTCTTCTTTGGGTTAACCACCGAGTCTCGGTTAAAACACCCTTACCCCTACTCCTTGCATCTTTATTCCTCACCCATTCTCTTACTTGTATTCATCTCTCTTAGTTTCGACACCATTTCTTTGATTTTTGCTCTTAGTTTTGACATCATTCCTCTTCTTTTCCAGTCCTAGCTCTCCGAACTACGTAGGCTCTGGACTCCTCATTGCACTATGAGGATACATAGGCATAAGATTGTGAAATCTTGGTGAGCCACCTTCCTCTTCTTTTCCATGGTTCCATGAACTACACAACTATGAATTCCTCATTGCACTATGAGGATACGTAGGCACGAGGGCCCTAGTCCTCCGCAAGCACTTTCTTCGTTCTTTTCCCTTTCCCTCTTTAGCGAGTAGCCTTTAGATAGATAAATCATCTGATCCTAGAAGCTTTTAGAATGGCTCCCGTCGAGTACGACGGATGCGTGGGGTGCTAATACCTTCCTCTCTCATAAACGACTCCCTTACTCGTTTCTCTTCCCCTTGGGTTTTATTGATATTTTCCCTGCCCTTTAGGACTAAATAAAGTTTGACGGCGACTCTGTTGTATCTTTGAGCGTGCGATGCGTTCATGTATAATCTTGCTAGCTTCACTATACCTATTTCCATATGGATGACTCTAAAATTACATTTTCTCATCTTAAACTTCTTTACGATGTCTTTGGCATATTTATTTTGATGCAAGAAAAGCCCATTTCTTATGTTTACAAACTCTATTCCTAGAAAATAGGACAACTTTCCTAGGTATGAAATTTAAAACTCAAGCATCATATTATCCTTGAATATTATGAGTTCATATTCATTTGATCATATGCCTAATATGTCATTTATATATAGGCACATGCTGATTTGATTATGCTTATCTAGATTCTTCACATATACTTTATGTTCTGATAAGCACTTGGTGAATCATGATTTAATGAGAAAGCTAGAAATTCTCTTATTCCACGTTCTAGGATCCCGCTTTAATTCACATGGAGCCTTTTCCAATATGTACACACTCTCTCTTGTCATTTGATATCAAAGCTTGAGTGTTTCTTTAAATAAAATTCCTTCTCTTTTGGTCCATTAAGAAAATGAGACTTTACATCCAACTGATTTATTTTCCATCCATTGTATGTTGAAATTGCAACCATTATTATTATGGTTTCAAGCCTTGTAACCGGAGCATACATCTCATTAAAGTCAATTTCAAGCCTTAAAAGGAAGTTTTTTTGCAATTAGCCTTGGCTTATACTTGATTATCTCACCATTTAATCCAAGATTCCATTTATAAATCCACTTCACATCAATAGCTATCTTGCTTGACCTATTAATTAACTCCCAAGCTTGTTCTTCTCAATTGCTTTGGGTTATTCTTTCACAGTTTCTTGCCAGTTTTCATCTTTTAGTGTTTGCTTTAGATCAATTGGTTCTAATTCAGTTATCATGGATTCCTCCATTAAGTCACATTCTTCATTTATTGATTGATTAAGAAATCTTTCATAATCAGCTAATCTCACTGATCTAGTTCTTGATTTGGTTGAACTTTATCTCCTTTTTTTCTTATGCCACTTACCCTCATTGAACTTCTTGTAGCACACTTCTTACACTATTTGAGTTTTCATCATTTTGCATTGGATTACTTGAAATTTTTAGCCAATCCCAACCGTTTCTTTCATCAATCTGTACATATCTATCTACTTATTACCACCTTATTCTCATTTGGTGAGAATATTTTATACACACATGTTGAGTGATAGCCTATGAAAATCCTAGATTGACTTATATTATCAAGTATCCTTCTTAATTGTTTCAAGTACATGTTTGAAATAAAGTGATCCAAAGATTTTCAAATGAGCAACACTTGGCTTCATACTTCCTGAGATTTATATAATGTCTTTCTCATCTTCTTCTTTGTTGGACACCTATTGATGATATGCATAACAATTAAGGTTGCTTATCCCTTAAAAATATTTGGCATTTGTCTTGCTTTGAGCATCCTTCTTACCATATTTATGCTCATGTTTTTTATTTTAGAAATGCCACTGTGATGAGGTGTATAAAGAGCTATAATTTCATGCTTAATACCTTCTTTTTCATAGAATTGTACAAACTCATTGGAAGTATATTCATTTCTTACATTAGTTCTCAATTTTTTAACTAACAACTTAAATCTCTTGAACTGCATGAATACTTCACTTTTCTTTTACATAAAGTAAATCCACATATATGTAGTGAATTCATCTATGAGAGTTAGAAAATAACAATTATCTCCCATTAATTTCACTTCAAATGGTCCACAAAAATCTAAATGCACAATCTTTTGTTTTTGTTTCGACTTCATAGGCAAGTCCTGTTTGAATGACTTCCTTTCTTGCTTAGCTACACAACATTCTTCATACAATTGTTTTGAAACTTTAGTTTGAGAAAGACCATAAATCATCTTCTTCAAATACATCAAGCATATACTTTTAAAATTCAGGTGGCCATATCTTAGGTGGCATATCCAGTTCTGACCATCAATAACTTTTTATGCAAGACATTGATGGTCAAGCATATTGATCAAAAATTTGAAAGTCATGTTGTTTGACAAAGGTAACTTTAAAATTATCTTAACATTTGCATTAAACACCTTTATTTTCTTATTCTCTAACTTCATGGTGTAGTTTTATCAAGAAACTCACCCAAGCTAATTAAGCTACTTTCCATATAAGGAACATATAACAAATAATCGATTATTGCTTATTCTCCACATTTCCCTTTCACAAGAATGTTCCTCGTGTCCTCAGATGTGAATTTGTTATTATCATCATCAGATTTAATGACTCTTTCCACTAATTTGTCCAGTCTGATAAAGCAATCCTTATTTCTAGCATATAGTCATTATAGCTTGTGTTAATATGCCACACATTAGTCTTATCTTGTGCCAAATACATATTAGCCATGAACATAGCTTCATCTGAATCATTGTTGCATGTATGTGGAAATTATGCTTCTTCTCGATCACTTGAATTAAAGTATTTATTAAACTAGCAATCTCTTATATAATGACCAAATTTATGGCAGCAATAAAATTACAACTCCTTCATATCAACCTCCTTCTTGAACTTCTTGTTGTTGAAAACACCGATATGACTTAACTCCATTTGGTTCTCTGTGTTATTACTAAAACTTGTATCATTCCACTTCTTCTTTTCCACCTTTCTTTTCCTTTGCTGATCTTTAATGCTCTCTCTCTCTCTCTCTCTCTCTCTCTCTCTCTCTCTCTCTCTCTCTCTCTCTCTCTCTCTCTCTCTCTCTCTCTCTCTCTCTCTCTCTGTGTGTGTGTGTGTGTGTGTGTGTGTGTGTGTGTGTGTGTGCGCGCGCGCGCGCGCGCGCGCGTGTGTATAAATATATCAAGTATAGTTAAAAAATAACCTAGTACATTGAACATCAGATATAATAAAGGAAAAAAGTTATTTTATACTGTTCTATATTGTTTTGTGCTGTTATGTTAAATACTTATTATTTGAATGATCAAACGCACCCAAAGATGCAAAATCCACCAATCTTTTCTTTTTTTGAAATCTTGGTATCCGGCCTTGTGACTGACTAATCCAAGGGGATCAATCCCACCGTCTACTAGCGAGGGCTCCATTTAAAGTCGGGACATTGTTCCATATGGACTGCCCCAACATAAGGATTGATTGCACATAGCAAGATTCAAACTTGAGACCTTGAAAGGAGAACACTTTCAAGACCCAAGCCTCCATACTAGGTCAACCCTTTGGGGTTGCAAAACCCACAAATTGATTTAATGAACTATTTCCATAAGATAAATATTATTAAATTAAATTTTTTAATCATTTATAAGTTCTTGATATTATTATGTTGGATATAATATTTTGAAATAATATTAAATTTAGTTTTGATGGATTAGGTATATGCTACATCCTCACTATTTATTTATTTTTTCAATGAAAAACTTTATTTAAATAATAATAAATTAAAAGGGATGCATATTCATTAAAAAATCGATAACTATTCATTAAAGCTCCATTTGATAGAAACAAATAATTAAGGTGGTATCGTGGGCATCATTAAGGTGGTATTGTGGTCGTGGGTCAGCATCCTGTAACTTATACAGTTACCATAAATCGCAAACCGTCTGCATTTAATAAATAACTTGTAACATTTTAAACAATATTCTAAAATTGTTCGAAGAAGAACCTGAATGCTATTTAGTCCATATTCACACACACCAACCCCAAAACCTCTAATTCTCCCGCATTATAACTCTTCTCTTGTATTCCGTTCATTTCATTCATAATCACCCCACCATCACACAGTAACGACGTCATCGAACAGAAGAAATAAAGACCGAGAAGAAGTCATTGTTACAAGATCTAATTGAAATTTCAGGTGGTTGTGCTGTTACTGATGGAGGATTCGCCACACAGCTTGAAAAACACGGTGCTTCCACCAATGGTCTTCTTTGGAGTGCTATTTCTTTGATCAAAGAGCCACATCTTATCAAAAAGGTTATTGTTTTTTTTCTGGCTTTTTTTGGGTCTGTTTTTGCTTCATTTCCGTAAATCTTCACTGAATTTATATATTGTTGATAGGTTCACTTGGAATATTTGGAGGCTGGTGCATATATATTGGTTACTTCATCTTACCAAGTAAGTTTCAGAATTTTTGGTTTAAGTTTCTGCTTCCAAATGCTTTGTGCTTTCGGAAATGTGTCAATTTTAGTTGAAATTGTTATGAAAGATGAAGTTCATCCTATTTTGCATGTTTTAATGGAAGACTCGAATAGGCTTATAACAACAATTTTGCAAATTCGAAAGTCAATCATTTTATTGGTACTAAGAGAGTAAGTTTTTATTTGATTTGATTAGTTCTTTATTTTTAATATAAAAAATGCAGTATATTTGCTAGGAGTAGGATGGAAAACGGGGCATGCCCGCCATGCAAAAGCCTGCAAGAAAAAATGGGGCGGGGCAACGGGGGCATAGTTTAGGGTGCGGGCTTAAACCCTTGGTCTGCCCAGTGAAAAAATGCGGAAAAAACTGGTTGTCTGGCAAGCTGTACCCATTTTTCCACCCCAAGGAGTGCAGTTTTCATTCATGATTTTTACAAGCAACATGAAGGATATTGACACGCATGATTTGTGTAAGATATAAACCTCTGACATGTAAAGCATTTTTTATTTTTTTTTATTTTCTTTATTTCATTTCTCTTTGCCAAGTATAAATCTTGATGTTGTGGCTGAAAATTTATAGTTTTCTTATAAAAATTCTATAATTATAGTCTACCATTCCTGGATTTTTGTCCAGAGGGCTGTCCACTGAAGAAGGAGAATCTCTATTACAGAGGAGTGTCAAGTTGGCAGTTGAAGCTCGCGACAGTTTCTGGACATTGGCTAAAACAAATCCTGAAAACAAATATAGAAGAGCTTTGGTTGAAGCCTCCATTGGAAGCTATGGGACTTATCTTGCTGATGGATCAGAGTATAGGTGCTTCTACATTTCTTAAATGTTTGTAGAGGAATTATTTTTGTGTACTTTTGCTATTTTAACTGAATTTTTTTCTGTTGGTTTTGTTTTTTGCAGGGGACTGTATGGACCTGATGTGAATTTGGAGAAGTTGAAGGATTTTCATTGCCGTAGATTGCAAGTTCTTGTTGATGCTGATCCAGATTTGCTTGCTTTTGAGACCATTCCAAACAAACTTGAAGCTCATGTATTTTCTTTTAAGTCAGTAAACTTGTTTAGTAGATAGTTAAGCATACTTTGCTGTGATTCCTTAAACTAAAATTATTGCAAACCATAAGTGTATATCTTTGTGTTAGCTCCTAAATTCGACGCCTCAGCTAGAAAGAAGGTATCTAAGACAAAAGGGTGGAGAGTAACTTGAATACAAGAAAATGGTCGAAAGAAGCAAAAAAGCTAAGTCGAAGGACTCACCCAGAGGCCAAGGGTTCGACCGCCTACTGAGATAAATGGTTTGTCGAAGTATTTGAAATTTAAATGTTGGAGGGAACGGTTTTGCTTGTGGAAAATGGAGGGAGACACGTGTCACCTTGTGAGTAATAGATTCATGCATTTGAGACAAGTGGCGGAAGGAGATTATGGTGGAAGTTATGAGAGGTTATTTTTTGTTACTATAAATAGAGTGTCTTAGACATATCCAAAGTGTGTTGTAATTTACTATTGTACAAGTTACTCTTGAAATTACTCCAAGTATCCGAGTGCAGAGAAAGCGAGTATTATAAGAGAATGTACGTGATGTAAACACACCATCTTTTAACTTAATGCAATTTATTTGTTTTTACTTTAAGTTTTACAAAGTCTTTTATTGTCTTTATTGTCTTTACCCCTTTTCCTCCTTGCCTTATTTCTCTCTTTCCTATGCAATTATTTTCTCTTCGTCCTCAATCTAACTTCACCCCTACCAACAAACTTTCTTCTCTTTTATTGAAAGCCTCACTTTACCTTTAGATTAACCCGTAGTCAAATAGATGTTCCTTAGGATTCTTTTGTCCTAGTACTGTTCGAGTGTGGAACTTGAATAGATTCTTAAAACCAAAAATAAATCTTTTAACACATGTCCTAGGATCAATCTGATCGATCCTGTGAGTCACCAATGTTAGATTTGGAAGATCAGCGGTTGTTTTCCGATTTTCAAGGGAAACAAAATGGCACGTCCAGTGGGACAGTGCTAGAGAATCTATTTTGATAAAACTAAACTTATAAAAATTCTGCAGTTATACTGGTCCTTTTTCGCGAGAAGGTACATTTTTATGTTACTGAGAAGTGGTAAAATTACCGCTTAAATGAAGAGACGCGATCAAGACAAAGCATTAAAAACATGGCTATAGATACAAACCAACCAGATAACTCCAACCAACAAGGAGACAGTTCCATTGAAGGAATAAGAGACGAGGGAGTTCCCCCTCCGATGCCGTCGACTGGAGAACAAACGGTGCTTCCTGTGAGGCCAGTGTCGACGCCTTCAGTACTTGGGGTAGGATCGACAGTGATAAGGCCTTATACTCAGCCAGTGTTGGAATACATCGGTCACCAAATGTCGAATCCTCAGATTTTGTTAGGAGGAAGTTCGACATCCAGGCAGTTTGTGCCTCCTGGTTTTTCACAGTCACCAAGAAACCCCTCATATGGGATGCCCACTGCTATGATACAAGGGCTCCAAAGTGCACCCCCTGTATTCTTAGATCAGGCGATGGCTTTGCCACTACAAGGGTCAGGGTTGGGTGTGAACATGGGTCGAAACCCCTAGAGTTTAGGGTATTAGACACAAGGCCCCAATTTGACCAACACCTCAGTTGCTTGTTTGAGGCAGCAGATGGATGAAAGTAACCTACAGATGGTTCAGACTTTATCACAAACCATGGGCGAAATATTTCAACCATTGATCCAAAATACAACCCAGACCAATCGATAATTGGCGGTACAATTGACAAGATTGGCTGAATTCATGGGGGTACCTCCCTTAACCAGAAACCAAGCCGCAGTAGCGGATGTCCCACGAGACAACTTGGCGAATGTAGTAGAAGTCGACATAGGAAACCAAGGAAGGATAGTCCCTCCAGTAGTCGAAGGGCTTAGGGAAGAGCCTTTGCACAACCAACCCCATGGCTTGGGAGAAAGAAATCCAGGAGTAGTGGTTGTGAATCGAAACCAAGACGCAGATAATATAGTCCAGCATGTTCGTCGAAACAACATAGCCGTAGACAATAATCTAGCGGCCATGATCGAGAGAATTATGGCCAGAAATGGGTTAAACACTGGTTTTACCAGGCCAAACTACACTTCACTGATAGTAGACTATATCCTTCAGGTGGAGTTACCTCCTAGGACGAAAGTACCTAAATTCACTAATTTTTCAGGAGATACGACGGAATCCACCGTCGAACATGTGGCTCGTTACTTAATTGAGGCTGGAGAGATAGCGAACGATGAAAGCCTTAGGATAAAATACTTCCTAAGTTCACTTACTAAGAACACCTTCACCTGGTTCACAACGCTTCCTCCCAACACGATATGTAACTGGACCCAGTTAGAGCGTTTGTTTCATGAACAATTCTATATGGGTAAAGCTAAAATTAGCTTAAAGGAACTAGCTAGTGTGAAGCGTAAGTTCTCTGAACCAATAGAGGAGTACCTTAATAGGTTCCGTTTGCTCAAGGCCAGATGCTTCACGCAGGTCCCTGAACATGAGTTGGTCGAAATGGCCGCCGGTGGTCTCGACTACTCTATTAGGAAAAAGTTGGACACCCAGTACCTAAGGGACATGGCCCAATTAGCCGATCGAGTTCGACAACTCGAAAGACTCAAAGATGAGAAGGCTAAGTTTAATAAAAATAAAAAGGTGGCTTTTGTTGAATTTAATGATAACGTCGAAGGTCTGTGTGACGAGTCTATGAGTTTCGATGATGGTGAAGTGGATCTTGCTGAACTCAAGCAAGGACCACCTTACTTATGCAAAGTATTAGCTCCCCCACAAGGGAAGAGTTATGTCGAATCTGAAAAGAATGATAGGTTCCCAAAGAAAACATATACCTTCGACATCACAAAATGTGATGAAATCTTTGATTTGTTAGTTAAGGATGGACAAATGATAGTGCCTCCTGGCGCCAAAATGGCGTCCTTAGAGCAAAGGAAGAAAAAAGGGTTTTATAAATATCATAACTTCTTGGGTCATAAAACATCTCAATGTTTTCTTTTCAGGGACCTTGTTCAGAATGCGATCCAAGAAGGACGTCTAAAGTTTGGAGAGAAAGCTGGTGGCCAAATGAAGGTCGACTCAGATCCTCTGTGAACGGCAGACACAAATTACACAGAGCCAGTCGAGGCTAATATGATCGAAGTAACAGAGGTTGCTGGCAATCCCATAGACGAAGCTGTAATGGCGAAAGTTACCATCAGTTTCGGACATGAGAGCTGTGTCGAAATGGAAGTTGATAGTTGTGACCAGAGGGGTGAAACCAAAGGCCCAAGCAACAGGAACAATCTGGGTTGGGAGATAGTGACCAAGGAAACAGCTGTTGACTTCGTTAAGATTGATGAAGCCACCAAAGGCTTGGAGTTAAGCTTGAAGAAGCTTAACCTGGACAAAGAAATTGAGATTAACATGGTTCAAATCACTCAACATGAGGAGGTAGCAGATAGTGAGTCAAACTACCAGGAAACACACACAAGGGAAGCCTACCCAGAGCAGGAGGAATCCATCGTTTCTTTCCTTCACCGCTGCCAGAAGAAGGGTTCTAGTGTGATGCTCTGTCCCTGATGCAACGCCATATTCGACAAGAAGGCTGCACAAAAGTTGGAAGGGACACGAAGGTTGAAGCAAGAAAGCGAAAGGCAAAGATTCGACCCTCGAAGAGGCTTTCAGCAGAGATCTGACCCTCGCATAAGGCCTCCGATGAACAAGCCCACTAGCTTTAATCCCAATGCTAAGGCCACTGATGGAAAGTGGACGAAGCCCAATGAGAACAAGCAGCAAGGGCAGAAGAGATGGAAAAATTTCGAAGTACAATGAGGATCTTCGTTAAGCTATCGAAAAGAATTTCAATCTTCGAAGGCTGCTCATGTGTCAGAAAATTACAAAGGGAAGAATCCCATGTCTCGATCCCAATGGAGACGGGATTAGAGAAGAAGGAAAGCACATAGAGAAGGTGCACATAAAGACCAACCGCAATCCAGCACCAATATTCCCACAAAACAGGAGGGTCGAACAGAGGCTTTTGGGAAGACACCCGTAGGAAGAAAGTTGTTTCCAACACGGATTGAAGAACAAATAAAATTGGTCGACGATGAAATGACCGATAATTTTGATGAAGATTCTGATGATACGTTGGATATTCTGGTCAACGTAGTATCAGTAATGCCCAGGGAGTTCGACAGGGTTTCAGTAGTCGAGAGCTCAGATGCATATACGGACTGGGAAATAACGGCTCATAAGCCGGTATGCTATTATGTAATGAACAACGGTTGCGTTGAGGAGAAAAATTCTTTCTTTGAACGGCCAACGGAGGCGATGAAAAACCATCTGAAGCCTCTTTATATTACAGCACAAATAGAGAAGGTCCCAGTTAACAAAATACTGATGGACTGCGGCACTACGGTAAACTTAATGCCGCATTTTCTGTTGAACAAAATTGGGAAAAGTGAGACAGACACCAAGCCACACAACATGGTGCTATCAAACTATGAAGGGAAGGTGGGTTCGACTATGGGAGTCATTCAGGTGAATGTCACGGTCGGAACCATCACCCGTCCGACTGTCTTCATGGTGGTGGAGACCACTGCCAATTATAATCTATTACTTGGAAGAGAATGGATCCATGGAGTGGGGGCAGTACCATGGTCGATGCATCAGAGGATCGCTATCTGGAGACCAGATGGTATTGTCGAAAACATCGAAGCGGATCAGGGATACTTTAAAGCACCTATAAATCAGATTGATAGAGGACATTTTGACAAACATTTGGCCAGTATAGGGACATGTGAACCTGCAGACTTTGACTTTACACCTAATGACGAAGTGTATTGTTCGTTATACATGCATCCCGTCGAGGGTTTCTGATGGGACAAGGAAGTTCCAGGAGAAAGGTTTCCATACCTTGGTGAACTTCTCGTAGACCCCACTGGCTGGGGAAGTGAGTTCGATGATGATGACTGAAGTCGCAACGCTTCAAAGGATTTTAGCCTACGTGGCCGAGACTAAAATACAAACGGCCTTGGAGGCCGCTAATAACAAAATGGCTGAAGGAGCCAATGAAAAATCCAAAAAAGCAAGTCCAGTTGGGTATTTCGACCCTAAGATTCAATACGAGGAGCAGAGACTCGACGCCATATATGACGATGAGCCTTTGGGTTTTGAAAAGGATCCTTTGGCCAACGATGTCAAAATGTTGGCGCAAAATCCACTAGAGGAAGTTGACCTGGGAGATGGAGTAATCAAAAGGCCAACTTATATCAGCGCCAGCCTCGACCCCCAACTTAGGGTCGAAACCATTCAATTGCTACGAGAGTACAAGGATTGTTTTGCTTGGGACTACGACGAAATGCCAGGTCTAAAGAGAGATCTGGTCGAGCATAGGCTACCAATCAAGCCTGGAAAAAAACCAGTCAAGCAGAATCCAAGGCGCTTCGCCCCTGAGATCCTCCCAAAAATAAAGGAGGAAATCGAAAGACTCCTCCGATGCAAATTCATCCGTACGACCAGGTATGTCGAATGGCTAGCAAATATTGTACCAGTCATAAAGAAAAACGGATCGTTAAGGGTTTGTATAGACTTTAGGGATTTGAATTCGGCAACCCCTAAAGATGAGTATTCGATGCCAGTGGCAGAAATGTTAGTCGATTCAGCTGCTGGCCACGAATACCTTAGCATGCTGGATGGATATTCTGGTTACAACCAGATTTTCATTGCTGAGGATGACGTTCCTAAAACAGCGTTCCGTTGCCCAGGGGCCTTAGGCACTTAAGAATGGGTAGTGATGCCTTTTGGCCTAAAGAATGCTGGGGCAACGTACCAGCGGGCGATGAATTCAATTTTCCATGACTACATTGAGTCCTTTATACAAATTTACATTGATGACATTGTGATAAATTCTGTGTCAGGAAAGGCTCATGTGGAACACCTGCGCAAATCCTTCATGAGAATGAGGAAATTTGGACTCAAGATGAATCCCTTCAAGTGTACATTATGTGTGCAAGCAGGAGATTTTTTGGGTTTCGTAGTCCACAAGAAGGGGATCAAAATCAACCAAAACAAAACGAAGGCCATCATGGAAGCAAAAGCGCCATCCAACAAGAAGGAACTTTAGTCCTTGCTGGGCAAAATAAATTTCCTAAGAAGGTTCATATCGAATCTCAGCGGAAAAACACAAGCCTTTTCGCCACAGCTTCGGGCCACTAAGGAGCAGTTCGAATGGACGAAAGATCAGCAAGAGGCCTTCGACAAGATCAAAGACTACTTGCCTCATGCTCCAGTCCTTGCACCTCCATGTCGAAACAAAAACATGAGATTGTACATAGCAGCATCAGACAAAACTCTAGGGAGCATGCTTGCTCAAGAGGATGAGAGTGGCATCGAAAGAGCCATTTACTACCTTAGTAGAGTTTTAAATGATGCAGAAACTAGGTATAATGAAATAGAGAAATTATGCTTATGTTTGTATTTCTCATGTATGAAGTTGAAGCAATATATAAAACCAGTTGATGTTTATGTGTCTTCACATTTTGATGTTATTAAGCACATGTTGTCCAAACCTATTTTGCATAGTCGAATTGGTAAATGGGCATTAGCATTAACTGAGTATTCATTGACTTATAGACCGTTGAAAGCGGTCAAAGGGCAAATAGTGGAAGACTTTATTGTCGAACACTCCATAAATGAAAGTACCCTGAACTTTGTTGAACTAGAGCCTTGGAAGCTATACTTTGATGGGTCTAGTTACAAGAACGGGACAGGCATAGGTCTATTGATCATTTCGCCTGACAAAATTCCAACAAAATTCAAGTATAGGGTCGAGGGCCTATGTTCTAATAATGAGGCTGAATATGAAGCTTTGATTGTCGGACTTGAAATTTTGTTAGAATTGGGGGCAACCCGAGTCGAAATAATGGGAGATTCAGAGTTGGTTGTAAAACAAATAACAAAGGAATACATATGCGTTAAAGAAAATCTCATCATGTATTTCGTAATAGCTAACAGACTACTCAAAAAATTTGAAGTTTGTACTATTTGACACATAGCACGAATACACAATCAGATAGCCAACGACCTGGTGCAAGTTGCTTCGGGATATAGGGTCTCGAAGGAGAAGTTACAAGAGGCAATCGAGGCCAGAGGTAAGGTGGTGTCCGTGGGCCTGAGACCATAAGACTTGGAAGTCACGAAATTTGGCTACGCCTACGAGGAAACCTTTGAGATTTTTATAGTCGAAGGTCTGACAGACAAAGATTGGAGGAAACCTTTGGTCGAATACCTTCAGAACCCTTCATCGACTACAGGATGAAAGATAAAATACCAAGCACTAAGCTACGTCCTGTTGGGGAATAAGTTATTTAAGAAAACTTCTGAGGGGGTTTTGCTTAAATGCCTCAGTGAATCTGAAGCATACTTGGCATTATCCTCAGTCCATGGTGGGACATGTGGAGCACACCAAGTAGGCCATAAGATGAAATGGTTGCTGTTTCGCCAGGGGATGTACTGGCCTACGATGCTGAAAGATTGCATCGAGTTCCCCAAAGGTTGTCAGGAATGCCAAATTCATGCTGGCATACAGCATGTCCCAGCAAGTGAGTTGCATTCCATAGTCAAACCATGGCCATTCAGAGGTTGGGCTTTAGACCTCATAGGAGATATTCGACCAGCGTCTTCCAAAAACCAGAAGTACATTCTGGTAGGGATAAACTACTTTACCAAGTGGATCGAGGCGATACCTCTACCGAAGGTAGACCAAGAAGATGTTATCGAATTCATTCAGAAGTATATCATCTACAGGTTTGGCCTACCAGAGACAATAACAACAGATCAAGGGTCAGTATTTACGGGTAGGAAGATGCAGAAGTTTGCTAAAGAAATGGGATTCAAACTCCTTACCTCGACACCTTACTATGCCTAGGCCAATGGCCAGGTCGAAGCAGCAAACAAAGTAATAATTGGCATGATAAAGAAACAGATTGGAAGCAAGCCTAGGAATTGGCATAAGACATTGGATCAAGTCCTATGGGCATGTCGAACATCCCCGAAGGAAGCAACCAACACTTCCCCCTATCGACTCACTTTCGGCCATGACGCAGTATTGCCAGTCGAGATACACATACAGTCAGTAAGAATTCAAAGACATCATGAAATCCCTCGAGATATTTATTGGGACATGATGCTTGATGAGTTAATCGACTTAGACGAAGAGAGATTAAAGGCTCTAGAACTCCTGAGAAGATAAAAGAGAAGAGTGGAGAAATCATATAACAAGAATGTCAAAGCGAAGACTTTCCTGGTTGGAGATTTGGTATGGAGGGTAATCCTGCCGATGGATCGAAAGGTGAGATCCCTAGGTAAGTGGTCTCCAAAGTGGGAGGGACCATTCCAGGTATCGAAGGTATTCTTCAACGGGGCATATGAAGTGACAGAGCTGAGTAAGGATGAGAGGGTATTAAAAGTAAATGGCAAATATTTAAAGAAGTATAAGACTGCACTTCGAGAGGTGAAAATATCAACAAAATAACTGCCAAAGATAAAAGCGAAGCCATAAATGGTAATTTAAAATATGCCAAAATGTCCCAATGTCTTACAAACAAAAAATGGCTCATAAAGGCCAGTATAGTCTGCTCTATTATAAAAACCCAACAAATCAAAAAGGAAGATTCGCCTTCATCTTAAGGTAAGTCGATCTTTGAAGTTCGAGACGGCTTTGGCATTGAGCCTTATCTTCCCTCTGTTGGGCAACTTCAGATTCCAAACGACGGGCTTCCTCAGCATAGGTGACAGCATGATCAAGCTCAGTTGTTAAGGAGGTGTCGTCGAAGGAAGATAATTCAGCGTTCTTTCTCTTAGCCTTCGCTATCTTACTACGGAGCTTTTTAATCTCCCGTTCCCAACAGGCGATGTTCGCCTCGTTAGTCAGGACCCCTTGTCTATTTTTCTCCTTTGTTTCTTCCAACTCAGCAATCTTCTCCTCAGAGTCGACAACAAAGCTCCAAGCGGCAACCTCGCTGCCAGCCTTCGTCTCAATCTCACCCTCAATCTGGGGCAACAATCGATAGTCTTTATACACCTGGTCGATCAGGGCACTTACTTCTTGAATAACATTCGCAGCCTCAGGAGTAAGGGATTTAATGTCCACTTTTTGAAGGAGAGCTTTGAGGGGAAGATGGCTGGCAGGGCCCATCTGCAGGAGGGTAAAAAGATCCCCTTTGAAGATTTTTTGCTTGACCTTGTCGAGGGCACTGTCAGTTGGTGGCTTTGAGGTTTACCCTTCGGAAGTCGAAGTACTGGGAGTACGACTAGAAGAACGACTTCTCCTACTCAACAAAAGCCTGATATATTGTCGAGGGTTAGAAACCTTCAATGCATCCAGTTCGGCGGGAGTAAGTTGAGTTTCGCCTGAGAAGAAGTTTGTTGGAATATCCTTTGGGGTAGGAGGAACGAGAGTCCTTGTTGTTTCAGCAGTTTCAGGTTCTTTGACGGAAGTTTCCACAATTTTTAGTTCTTTATCTTTGTTTTCCTTTGTCTTGTCGACATCCTCCTCCATGGCATCCCCAGTGCTTTTGTCACTAGATTCATGCAATTCAGGCTAGAGTTTAGCCTGATCCTCAATGGCTTGATTACCCTCGACAGATGTTTCATTCACAGCTACTGTCTGACCCAAAGGGGAGTTGGTCGTATCATCCAGAGTTGTTTTCTCCTCCGAAGCGTCAACTTCATCATCCACTGTAATAGGGTCAACCTGAGGATTGTCATCTTCATGATCAGAACCGTCAGTCTGAGACTGCTGGGTTGTGGTCTTTGCAGGAGATGGAGAGGCTGTGAAAGAATCAGGTTTATTAATTTCGCCAAGTGAACTTACACCAGAACCCAAATCAGAAGTGGGATGATAGGTAGGCTCACCTTGGCTATTCAAGGAGTATAGCGACAGAGGAATCGCGGTGGGATTAGATCTTGAAGTTTCAGCATCATCCTAGAAAAGGTGGACATT
Source organism: Lathyrus sativus (assembly GCA_963859935.3). Taxonomy (NCBI): domain Eukaryota; kingdom Viridiplantae; phylum Streptophyta; class Magnoliopsida; order Fabales; family Fabaceae; genus Lathyrus; species Lathyrus sativus. The sequence continues at coordinate 143,712,209 of OZ012736.1, read as the reverse complement.
AGAAAGAATGAAGACTAAAGAATCAGTGCAAAGACCCAAGGAAAGGTGGATGTATAACATACCTTGACAGTTTCGTCAGCGGGACTCGAATTATCACTTTCCATGGGGACAGCCGCTTGAAGCGAAGCATCCCCTATGGGAGCGGGAGTAGGTTCTAGAGGAGGATTGGTAGGTTGAGGTGCGTTGGTCACAACAGGAGCAGGTGGAGCAACAAGAGCAGGTGGAGCATCAGGAGCATCCACATCATGAATAATCTTTCTTTTCCTTTTCACTTGAAGACTCTCACGAGGAGACTCGTCTTCGTCATCAGAATCAAGAATAACTTGGGGAGAAGCCCTTTTGAATCTTCTTTGAGGAGTAGGTGGTTTTCGACTAGCCTGAAAAACAACATGAAATTGTGAGATTGAGTAAGGAGATCGAGATAGTAAAAGCTGCGGAAGGCTACCTTTTGACCTTCGTCCTTGACTTCAGTCCTGGTTGTTGGGGCAGCACGTTTCGGAGCAGCTGAAAAATAGATGATACTTAAAACAGTTAGCAACAATAAAGCTCAGAGAGGGAAGTCCAAATCAAAGGGGGATGAACCTTCAAGAATGTCGGATTCGATGCGAACATCTTCGATACTGACATGAAGGTTCCCTTTAAACGTATCGAGTGTATGTTTAGTCGGAACCACCCGATGTGCCTTGGGCTTAGACTGCTGTCGAAGAATTTTTATAGCGTCTCCACAAATAAACCAATCTGGAAATGGAGGGGCAAGAGCCACGCCAAAACCAGCGGTCGGTATTCGAGGGATTTTTGGGGGGAAAAGTTTAAAGGCAACCTTATACCGTTTCTCGCGAGGAACAGAAGAGGGAGTCTTTAAACTATCCAGTTTTTTGGAAAAAATTTCTTTTAAGGTAACAGCAGCCTCGCGGATGGTTCGACTAACATCATCTGGTCGATAGGCAGTTTCGAAATATTTCTGGAAGGCTTGGATCTCTTTGATATGAGTAGACGTACCTTTCTTGACCTTCTCCTGCACATCAATGAAAGCTTGGTCAATCAAGCGAGTAAAACTAGGAGCATCGAGAAATTCTGAAGCATAATGCTTCGAACACCAGTCAAGAAGTTTTGGGAGCAAAAGTAAGAAGGTTCAAAGTAAACAGGTGTGAGGTAGGACTTGTGAGCGTGGCGTGCCAGTTGCGTCAAATAATCCAGAGGAGACAACACAGTAAAAGGAAGGATGACATGTGACTTCTTATCGTACAAGCATTTGGGCAAGGTTTGAATTAACCCAAATTGCCTGGAGACCAAGTTAGGTTGATAGGCTAGCAGGCTGGAGTGACCTTGTACAAGGTTTAGTTTATGGATCAGTAGGCGGGGAATGAGGAATCTCTCCCAGATCAGCTTTGACTCCTCCTCGTGTTTCTTTAAGGGAGCAGGGAAGGGTCTAGTAAACCATTCTGGCCCATACTTTCGTTCTGCGAAGGGAGCCATGTTCGCGGTAAACTCATGTCGTTTCGCAAACATATGAACAAAGCTGGACAAATTGGATCGAAGGGAATGGCCTTCCTCGCTAGGAGTAAGTTGAGCCACGCGAGGCCATTCGACTCTTCTCTCAGCGACTGCAAGCGAACGTTCATCAACTTCACCTTTGTTGGGAAGACTGTGCTCAAACGTGGCATTAAGCCACAGCTGAAGAAGCCAGAAGGGGCCCGACAACAGCAAGTTGCCATGGCTGTTAGGATCTTTCAATTTTCCCACACCTTTGCCTAAGGCTTCATAGAGACTGGCCAGGATCATTTCACTGAGGCAAACGCCTCTCTTCACATGAAGTTGGTTGGCCAGGACCAAATACTTTCTCGCCACCTGCAAAGATTTGGTACAAAATACACAGCGGGATAACCACATGGCCAAGAAGGCTATGTGTTCTTCATCATCAACAGAGGTACTAGTTTTATTGTGGTAGTGTTGGACAAAAGCTGTATAAGTGTGTTTAGTATTAGCAAAACCAATGCTGTCATGACTATCGATCTCGGGATCATAAACAAGGCCGTAGGGTTTTAGACCTACAATGGCAGCTACGTCGAGTAAAGTGGGTGTCATTATCCCACAAGGAAGGTGAAAAGTGTTGTGAGTCCTATCCCAGAAGAATAAGGAGGAAGCCAGCATGAGAGGGCAGTACGAAGGGCCTACCTTCGACATCATAATCAGATCGTAAATCCCAGTGTCCTTCCATTCCTGGGCTTTTACCTTATCTATTTTCGCCAGCCAGTTGAGATAAAGTTCAGAATCTTTAAAGTAGGGAGTGGCCCTAAATAATCTGGCCCCATCATAAAGATACTTAAAATCTACGTCGAAAAGGCTCAGGCTATCAGGACCATCAGTAGAAATTTTATTAAAGTCTTTTTTCCCTAGGGGTTTAGTGGTTCTATAAGAAGGGAAGAAATCTTTGATGACGGAGTAGTCTAGACCTGGAGGGGGTAAAGGCCCAGACATGGCTAAAGGTCTCCCTGCAACAGTAACAGGAATGATTACCTGAGATTCGTAAATGTGGCGTTTCTCCTCCGTCAGGGGTTCGCGGATGAACTGTTGATTCTTTACCGCCTGGGGGCCGCTCAAGCTAGCAAAGGGAGGAAGTGTGGAGGTAGAAGTTTGTCCCTTAGATGGCATTTTCTTCTTTTGATGATCAACCATTTCTGAAGAAAGTGAGAGTTTGTTGGTTGGAAGCAGAAAATTAGAGAAAAAGCAAGGAAAGTTATGGGGAGTCAGAGAAGTTGTAAAAAATGAAAACAACAAAGGGAAATTACTTATATAGTGAGTGAAAGACTGAAAGTTTCCATCATTAAGGGGCTAGAGTTAGTGGGCCACGTGTATGCTTGGATGTGGAATGGCAGAGGCAGTAGTTGCAAATCACGTCCCCGAGGGTGGTAGGGTGATGATGGCCCACGATTTTGTTGAGTCCCGAGGAAATAGCCATGATGATAATGACGTCATAAAACGTGAATCAAGGTGGCGGAACAGTAGTTTGCATGTTCATAGCCATCTCTCTTTTTCTCTTTCATCCCCTTTCAACTTCTCAGACTTACATTGGTGGAAAGAGTATCAGACGACACTCATGAGGGCAAAGCGGCGTCCAAGGTCATACGCTGTCAAAAAATGTGCTTTTCCACGGTCGAAGTTGAAAAGACATTTTTAGGGGGCAATTTGTTAGCTCCTGAATTCGACGCCTCAGCTAGAAAGAAGGTATCTAAGACAAAAGGGTGGAGAGTAACTTGAATACAAGAAAATGGTCGAAAGAAGCAAAAAAGCTAAGGCGAAGGACTCACCCAGAGGCCAAGGGTTCGACCGCCTACTGAGACGAATGGTTTGTCGAAGTATTTGAAATTTTAATGTTGGAGGGAACGGTTTTTCTTGTGGAAAATGGAGGGAGACACGTGTCACCTTATGAGTAATAGATCCATGCATTTGAGACAAGTGGCGGAAGGAGATTATGGTGGAAGTTATGAGAGGTTATTTTTTGTTACTATAAATAAAGTGTCTTAGACATATCCAAAGTGTGTTGTAATTTACTATTGTACAAGTTACTCTTGAAATTACTTCAAGTATCCGAGTGCAGAGAAAGCGAGTATTATAAGAGAATGTACGTGATGTAAACACACCATCTTTTAACTTAATGCAATTTACTTGTTTTTACTTTAAGTTTTACAAAGTCTTTTATTGTCTTTATTGTCTTTACCCCTTTTCCTCCTTGCCTTATTTCTCTCTTTCCTATGCAATTCTTTTCTCTTCGTCCTCAATCTAACTTCACCCCTACCAACAAACTTTCTTCTCTTTTATTGAAAGCCTCACTTTACCTTTAGATTAACCCGTAGTCGAATAGATGTTCCTTAGGATTCTTTTGTCCTAGTACTGTTCGAGTGTGGAACTTGAATAGATTCTTAAAACCAAAAATAAATATTTTAGCACATGTCCTAGGATCAATCTGATCGATCCTGTGAGTCACCAAAGTTAGATTTGGAAAATCAGCGGTTGTTTTCCGATTTTCAAGGGAAACACTTTGGCAATGTTATAATGGCAGTTCTACTAGCTGCGTCATGCTCAGATACAGAAACAACTAAAAATTAGAAGCCTCAACTTATAAATTTCTCATTAATAGAGAAAGCGTCAAAACCAAAATCAAAATAGCCTCAAATCAAGGCTCTCAACCTCTCTCGTAAAATAAGCATAAATTTCTTTCATATTGTCAAGATGAGGCAATCATAATCTGATAGAGACCCAAGAAATTGATATAGCAAATGGGATAGTTTTTTTTATTGAATTGAAGAAATGGAAAAGGAAATACAATAGTAACCACCAGAGCAAACTGTTTCCACCAGAATAATAACTCTTGATTGAAATAAAACAATTACCTACCCCTCAATAACATTACCACAACATATATAACACTCTCTAAGTGTCCCCACTAACCTTTCTTCTAGACTAAACTTCCCAATTAGTGGGCATAAATGGACCCATCCCAACATCAACATTATGGACCCTATCACTACCCTCTCCTACAAAATAAGCCTTGTGCTCAAGGCTATCATAAGGATAATGATTCAGCAATGGTTTTTCACTTTCCCAGCTGATAATTTCCTTGCTTTCCTCCCATTGTGTGACTTTTTTTGGCTGCACAATACTCATGGTGGCTATGTTAAGTTGTGGCTGCATAATAAGGCTTTCCTTCAATTCTTTTCCTGCATATTATTTTGTCTGGATAATGTTGTACAGAGGGTTGATAATAGCCTTGCCCATTTGTGTCTCCCTTTCAAGTTGCTCATTCTTAAATTTAGTTTCCTGCAATTTCTTTACTTCACCTTTCCAAGAAAAGCTAATGGCTCTTTCTTTCCAATCAAAGTTCACCTTACCTAATCCTTGCAGCCAATTCACTCCCAAAACAATATCAATGTCTTTTAATTCTAAGACATAAGCTTCCACCCTAGTAGAAAACTTCTCAAACAAAATTTCCATTTCTTCACTTTTCCCCACAGCAGTAGTATGATTACCATTCCCCAATTTAACACATGCTCCCTTACTTTGATCTACATATAGCTGTAACAGTGTTGTTATTTGAGGAGAGATGAAATTATGACTAGCTCCGGTATCAATCATAACCGTCACAGCCACCCCTTTCACCATTCTGACAAGTTGCAATGGAGCAGAAAAAGGAATTTGAATTATACCTTCCAGTTCGGTATTGCACACTGCCATCATCTTACAGTCCACTGTTGCTTCCAGTTCTTGCAGTTCGATTGCCATGATTTCACTGTTGTCGTTGACAGCTTCATCATCACCCATGATGACTAACCTCAATTGTTTCTTCGCACATTGATGGAGAGGAGTATAACGCTCTCCACAACGGAAACAAAGTCCTCTTGCCTTGCGATCTGTTAATTCAGAATATGGTAGATGTTTGACACCTCTGTTCCGATCACCATGGTTGTCTCGTCGTGTACCCTCTCTGCTCGTTTGCATTGCGGAGTTCTGATTAGGATTCAAATTGGATTGACCAGTTTGCAATTGGGTTCCAAGCAACGGATCATATCCAGATTTCTCTTTTGCCAGGTCCGAGTAATCATTCAACCCATTTTGAGTTTTAAACTTAAGCCCATTTTCCATTTCTCTTCCCACATTTGCAAAACGACCTTTGCTGTTTTGAGGCAGCAACTTCCCATCTAATTAATCTTCCACATCACGCGCTAATTTCGTTGCCTGCAACTGTGAATGGGGATTGAAGGTTCTCACCTTCAATCAGAGCTCTGGTTCGAGTCCTCCGAGAAAATACCCTAAGTATTGCTCCTCCGACTCGAACGCACTGATGTAGTCTTCGACGCTTCCTTGCTGCAAATCCTTTAGTTCCTCAAATGGATTATCACTCTGTCTCCCTCCATACCTATCGATCAATGCTTGTTTCAGTTTCTCCCATGTCATATTTTTCTCTGTTTCTCGCAAGAGATTGTACCAGATGATTGTTGCTCCTTCCATGCTTATCTTAGTCAATCAAACCTTCTTTTCCTCCGTCGTTCCTCGTACGTCGAAAATCGTTTCTGCACGCGTGATCCATCGAACACGATCCTCACTATCAAATGAAGGTAACTCCACCTTCTTCACCGCCATCCGATACCCCGACACTGTTAACTCCACAACAGATGATGACGGTGTTTTTTCAGGCTCATCTCGAATCTTCGAGAATTTTTCCACCAAAGTCAGACAAAAATCAGCAAGAGTTTGTCGAAACGTTTCCTCCAATGTCAACACTCTCGCCTCAAACGCTTCTTCCATAAATAGAACTCAGATTCTCCAATTCATTCATTCTCCCCAGTATTTTTGCTGGCATTAATCACAAATTCACTGGCTCCTCTCGATGAATTCGGTAGGTCGAACCAATGATAGAGACCCAAGAAATTGATATAGCAAATGAAATAGTTTTTTATTGAATTGAAGAAATGAAAAAGGAAATACAATAGTAACCACCAGAGCAAACTGCTCCTACAAGAGTAATAACTCTTAATTGAATATATATCACTCCCTAAATAACTACTTGTCCCCACTAACCTTTTTTCTAGACTAAACTTCCCAATTAGTGGGCCTAAATGGACCCAACCCAACATCAACAATATAGACCCTATCATAATATAAGTATGGTTTCTCAATTGGTAAGCATTCGTATCATTGATAATACTGAGATGATACATTTAAATGTATGTATAGAAGTGAAAATTTTCTCTAAGTTTTTTACATAATTTCATGATTTAGCTATCTGCATATGCTATTTCCATAATATTTTATTTTGTTGAGTTGTTCAGAAAGATGCATATATCGATAAAACCAAAAGTTCTAACACTATCAAGATAAACTTCCTATTTATCTCTATTATTTTTAACAGCTAAATATTTAGGAAGCTTTCTTTGTATTCATATACAATCTATTTTATTGCAGGCTTTTGTTGAATTAGTTGAAGAATTAAACGTCCAAATCGCATCTTGGATCTGTTTTACATCTGTAGATGGTGAAAATGCTCCCTCATGAGAGAGTTTCCAAGACTGTCTTGAAGTAGTAAATAAGAGTAGCAAAGTAGAGGCAGTTGGTATAAACTGTGCACCTCCCCATTTTATAGAAAGTCTCATCTCCAAATTTAAGCAGGTACCTCTTACATCTCATGTCATTATTAGGTTGAATACTTGAAGAATAATTTTGGTGCTCCTTATAGTGGAATGCAAAGTTTATAGTCCTGTTGCTGCAGTTGACAAAGAAGGCAATCATTGTTTATCCCAACAGCGGAGAAGTATGGGATGGTATCGCAAAAAAATGGCTTGTAAGTCGGGGTTTTCTTCCTCCATCTCTCATTCATTCATTTTATTTCTTGTACCTCTTGATTAATCTGGATCCTCTACAGTTGTCTAATTGTGTTTTTAAATTTCTTTTCATCGGCAGCCATCCAAGTGTTTTCATGATGATGATTTTGGATTTAATGCAACAAGATGGCGTGATTTAGGAGCTAAAATAATAGGAGGTTGTTGCCGGACTACACCCTCCACCATTCAAATTATTTCAAATGCTTTAAGAACAAATATTTAATTTTGTGCTCATTTTCAATTTACGAGATTTTGTCAAGAAATTTTCCATAATTTGAAGTATAAATTTTAGTTGCTTTAAATTATTCATTCAAGTTGAAAGCAAGCAGAGTCTTCTTCTCTGATGAGAGTTACCTGTGGAAAATTTTGGCGTAAAATGTATTATAAAGTACAGTTCAGTTGCTGCAATGCAAAGTAAAGTCAGATGCTAAATTCAGGTTATACAGTTAAGTGTACACTACTCTAATGCATATTTTTACATACATGAATTCAATTTTAAACATTTTAAAAACACATACATTATTTGAGGGCAAGTGTGATTTGTAAATGCAGAAAATTATAGAAAATACAAAAAATAACAGAAAATAATTTATCTATGAAGGGAAATATTAATAAGATGTATTTTAATTGAAGAGTTCACTAGGTACGTGGTATTTGAAAGGAAACATAAAAAAAAATTCAAATAAAATAAATATTTTATTTTATAATAACTAAGCATTTTTGTATTTATTCTACGTGTCTTTTTTGGCAATATCGAAAGTTCTAAGAGTCCGATTGACATGACCTTTAATATGTTGAAAAGTTTAAAAAATAATTTACAACTCATCTGTTGGGGTCAAGATGAAATTATGTTTTTTTTTCCTCGAAAATCATCATCAATAAGAATGAAAAGATGAAGGAAATGTAATGAATATCTACTTTTTCCACTACTTTTAAGTGTGATCTATCTTTTCCAAACCATTATTAATAGGTTAGTGGGTTGAAGTTGTAGAATTTCTTGAGTTATTATGTAACCTACCATTTACCTATAAATAAGGAGCTAATCATAAATGAAAAAACAAGTTGAATTTTGTTAAACAAACATATTGTTTGATCTTGAGAGCTTTGCTCCCTTGGTTTTTGATTGAACTATAGGCTTATCATCATTTCTAAATCATATAGAGTGTGACGCTCAATTTCCATCCTTTCCATCGACTTCTTTCTATATTTTCTTTTGCTTCAATTCTGTACCAACTCAAATTATTATTTTAAATTAGTGTACTTACTCCATCTTATAATATTAGAATCACAAGTATCATAAAAATAACAAAGATGATAAAAATGATTGATTATCAAATTGGTTAGCTATTATTTGAGAAGATAAAAAATACCTTTGAAGTTATCATTGACCTTTCCTCTGCCATTTATTTGAACTCCATCAACATTCGTAACAACTAACATAATTTTTAGAGTTTTTCTTCCTTATGTCTTCTTTTAATTTCAAGATTTTTTTTGTCCTTCTCCTTAAGCATTTAGAGTGATTCAACAAATTTTCAAATGAAATTGAAGGGATAGAGACAAGTTTGATGTGCAGAAGTGAAAACCTAAAAATGAGGAATTTTTGAATATTTAAATAAACATTTTTTTGTTAAATTGAAAAATACAAGTGACATCACTACTAAGATATATGGGCAAATAAAAATCCTAGTACATTTAAGAAAAACCATTCAACCATACTTTCAATAATTACTATAAATTGATAATGCAAATGCTTAAAGTTGATATGAGAGTCTTGAATTGAATAACATCAATAGCTTTTGGGAATATATCAGCCAATTGTTTATCCGTTCAAACATGTTCAAGGTTAGGGGTGAAAATAGGCTGGGTTGAGCCAGGCTTTGCAAGGCCTGAGTCTGACCTGCTAAAAAATTAAAAGCCTAAGTCTGACCTATAGCCTATCATAAGCTTACTTTTAAGTCTGAGCTTAACCTTTTCGAAAGCCAGATTTGCCTATAACCCTATTTAAAAGCCTACTTCACTTGAACATTTGTAAATAAGAAGTTCAACTAATGTTAAATAGACTAACATATTAAAAGATCAATTAGATTAAATGTTTGTTTTCATTGTCTCATTCAAGTTTACCTATTAGCATAGGTTTGATGATACTATTTGTTGGAGAGAACTTATGAAAAAACTTATGACAACAACTTATGGCTTTGTTTATAATGTTTTTTCAACTTATTTTCATAAGTTCTTCAAGATAACTGAGTTTTATTTTCGTACTTTAATTCAAAGTATAGAATAGAATATAATAATAATAATAATAAATTTATTGAGTTTTTCTTAAATAGGCCAGCCTGATAGGCTTAAAAGACTTTTCTTACGGCCTGTGGCCTAACCTCTTTAGCTAAATAGACTTACAAAAAGGCCTAGGCCTTTTCTATTTAAGAAAAAGTCAGGCCTAGCCCGGGCCTATGTAGGCTAGGCTGTAGGCCCCTGTTAGTTGGCCTGACCTATTCCCACCCCTAAGGGTGATCTCCTTATATTCAACTAGTTCCCTGATGAAATTTCTAGTAATATATCCTTTCACATAAGTTTCTCGTATGACATATTTATAAAATTTCCCTCAAGCATATTATCGAATATTTTGTTGTTTTGATACTTTGTGTATTGTGGTTTATCATAATCTGATTCTCCTCACTGAGAGTCTCATTACACACATGAAAATAGTGATTCTCCATGCATTTTGAAATGTTGACTAAAAGTCAAAGTCGTCTAACTCAATTCATAAGCATTCATGAATTGATTCAATGTTTTTTCAAGTAGGCGACTCGATTCAAGGGTGTCATGAATCAATTCATGAATGTGCCTCTAAACTCATTTTTGGTCCTATTTGCTCGAATTGGTTTAAGAAGCATATGAATCAATTCAATTAAAATATTTTTTAATTTGAATCAATTTAAATAGTCTATGTGTCGATTCAATTAAAATATTATTTAATTTGAACCAATTCAAGCAGTTTACGAACTGATTCATTTAAAATATTTTTAATTTGAATCAATTCAACCAGTCTATGAATCAATTCAATAAAATGCCTTAATCTTCCATTTTCACTATGTTTGTGTGAATCGAATCAAGTTTTGGCTTACTCATTTCAGGATTTCAAAAGAAATATGTTCAATGAGAAAATGAATTTATTCATGATGCTAATTTGAATTGATTTAATTCACTATCGACTCTAGTTTGATTTAATTCACTCTCGACTCTAGTTATATTTGGTGATTGAATTGATTCATGGAAACACTAAATTGGTTCATTTAATTTATTTTTACACTTTTTTGTGCACTATCTCATGTACCTATAAATATCGGGTTCATTCCAAATATTTTAAAAAAAGAGAGATAAGTTTTTTTTCCTAGTTAGAGAAAGATTTGCAAACACAAATTCTATCTCTCTCAAATATTCTTTATCATCGCGTTCATGGAAAATAACCACCTTGTGTGTGTGTGCGTGCGCGTGTGCGTGTTGTTTGTGTGTGTGTGTGTGTGTGTGTGTGTGTGTGTGTGTGTGTGTGTGTGTGTGTGTGTGTGTGTGTGTGTGTGTGATGATTGATTGTAAGGAAATATTAGAGGTCTAATATTTCATTTGAAGAGTGTAGTTCTTGCCGAAAATAATTTGATCTTGAAGGAATTCAAAGGTTTGATGTTCCTTGAAGGAAAAATAAGAAGCTTTTTTTCATTGTTGGAGTTTTCTATAGATTTGTCAACTTGCTTAAGAAAAGGATTCAAGGCTTATAATTTCGAGATTGAGTGAAGATCTGCAAATTTTCAAGATTGAATTCGATCAAAGGTTGAAGATAAAGATCTTAGTGAAGATCAAGCGTAATGGTGGTGGTAGCTAGTTGCAGACAAGTCCAACCAAGAAGCAAGGAAAAAGACAGATTATATAGTCATAATTTATATTTTGTTTCGCTAAATTGTTGTAACTCGAACCATAATCATATTAACATAGTGGAAGATACAAATTTTCAATGGCTCTCCATCAAAGATCGGAGTAGGTTCCTGCGAGGATGTGACACCAAACCAGTATATATATATATATATATATATATATATATATATATATATATATATATATATATATATATATATATATATATATATATATATATATATATATATATATATATATATATATATATATATATATATATCCAACACACATACACACTTTATTGTTTATAATTGCATTCTTGCGTTAGCTGTTTAGATTCATTATTTTATCTAGAATTGTATACTTCATGGATTTATTAAATTTATTTTCTTAATTTGTGAAAGCTTAGGTTTGATTATAATTGAATTTCAAAAAAATAATTTTATTAATTAGTCTTTAAAAAATTGAAATTAACATTGCTTGAATTTGATTGATGGTGAAGTGCATCAAAAATCATGTTTGAAGCTTTGACTTTTATTTAATACATTGTCTATTCCATTCAACGCTTTTTGTGCTTGTGTAATATGACATCCGGCTTCTAATAGATTAAAAGTATTTTAAACCAAGTTTTCGCCATATTTGTTTGTGCTTGCATAATCTGATATCTTTAAATCGAAAAGAATGGATTTCTTAATTGTCTATTCAACACTTTTTCTCTCATGCCCTCTCTCATGCGCAATTATATATTGTTGGATTAATTCAATAATTAACACACAATGAAGAGAAACACATGTTATTTAAAGAAGAGAGAGAAACATGTATCAATTTTAATTTTATTTTACTTTCATTTATTAGTCTAATATTTAAGGTACACAAATGATTATACACCTATAAATGAGAACGTTAATTTTTTATTATCATTTATGGTATTTCTTGCCTATATTAATTCTATAACAGCCAACTCACATTAATTGTGGCTAAATGAAATATTTAAATTTATTAAAGAAGATCTAAATATTCATCTTCTTCATCATAAATAAAAATTAAAAAATTAACAAAAATTAAAATCTATCTTCAATACTATAAAAAATAAAATGTTTGACGATAAGCTTCGATCTAGAAGGTGAGTGAATAGATCACAAATTTAAAACCAAAAACTCTTGACAAAAATTTGCTTTAAAAAATGTATGGCACAACGAAAACAACCCGAATCGAATTGTCTAACTGAACCTACTATCAAAAAGCTCAGATATGCGTAATGAAAATCAATGGAATGATAATGAGCGCAAATTGTTCAACAACGATTAATTCACTGATTAATCAAATGAAAAGCTATTTGTAAAACTCATTTTCAATGAACACAAAACGATAAAAATACTCAAAGACAATTTATCGAATAGTTTGTGTGTGATTGATCATGTTTGGAAATTCTATTTGTTTTGTTGATGTTAAAAGCCAATCACATTCAAAGTGATTGTAATTATATCAATAGTAACACTTTAAAAGATAGTTGAAAATAATTTTCAATCGAATTAATCAAAACAACAACGAAATAGATAATTTGTAAGAATAACAATTAAAGAGAGATAAAGCGATAAATAGACACAAATATTTGTTTAGGTAGTTTCCCAATCGGCATCGCTATGTGTATCTCTACTCTTAATTCAAAATCGAATTGAGATACTTGCAATTAACCTATCTTTGCAAAAATGTTTATACAAGAGGTGAAAAACTTTAACCCCACAAACCATATGGTTTTTTGTTGATTGAACCACCTCCAAACCCTTGATCAATGCTCAAATCACCAACTATGTGGCTACAATCCTCCGATTATCCTGAGCATGCACTTGTTGAATCCAAGATTCCCGAACACGATTCATCGTCTCACGCTAATCCCTTGCAAGGAAAACACCTTATCCTAAGGCCTTCACTTTGTCGAATCAATGTTGACATGATCTTGTCCAAAATCTTCAAATCACGCCAATCTTGAAGAAAAACCCCACCTTGGCTTTCTTATTTGAAACACACAAAGATCCCATCCAAATATTTTCGGTTACACCAACCTAATTGGATATTTTCAACCCTAATCTAGATGGTCACCCAATCAAAAAATGATTATGTGTAGTTCAATTGTGTGTATGCATAGAAGAGAAGTTGAAGATGATGAGAATGCTTTGTAATCTGGTTTGGTTTAGGTAATTCACTAGTACCTTGCTAGAAGAAGGTGCATATGTGTGTGTATGTGTGTAATTATGCAAAAAGATAATATGCAAAATAAAATTTGAGTGTTTAAAGGCTACAGGTCAGCCTACGAAAGCAATAGGTCGGCTTGTCAAGGTGCTCAGGTCGGCCTGAATGAGGCAACCTACGGACAGAATCCACGGGCTTTAATATTGATGTGTGAGAGCCGACCTGTAATTGTATGTGTTAGCCTGCACTGAAGCAAAAGCTTCTATAGATCGGCCTGAGCTCATATAGGTCGGGCTATGCAACTGTGTTTACACATATAACTTAGTTTTTGATGTGTATGACATGCTTAAGGCTTTTCAAAAACATTTTTATGCAACCTAAGACTAAAATGATTAAATGTACATCTAAACTTTGGTTCCACTATACAAAAAACGCTAACTCATACTCCTAGTTTTGACATCATTCAAAACATGGCTAAGTTGAAAAATACATTCACACTATGGTGTGCCATTTTTTCACTATATGAGTTATACGCTTAAACGATTTCTTTAATAATTCATTTTCAAATAAAAGAGCGTTAAATAAAGTGTGAAAAAAATAATATTTGAAATATTATAAATTTTGGTCTTATTTTTATGTTCACAATATGAAATAAAGACATTAATTTTATTCTTTAACCACAAATATGTATTCTGCATATAATTTTGATAATATTATAATTATTCTTATCTTTATTTAAAAAAATAAGAAAAAGTTAAATTAACTAATTACATTAGTGAAAAATATTTGTTCCATATATAAATTATACTCTTTAACATCTATCTTAGCCACACATTTTCAGAAAAATAATGTTTAAACAATAAAGCATGGTAAATTATAATTGATTTATAATAATTAGTTTTTTTTTAATTTGAAAATATTATAAAATATTAAGTTTAATTATTTTTTACTTACATATGTTTATCCTATTATTTTTAAAATAAATAATAATTATTTTGATTATTCTAGTTTTTATTAAATATAAAAAATTAATTTAATTAATTGATTAAATATGTATAAAAATATTTCAACTATTACCAAATAAAAATATTTATTTAATAAAAGATATTAAAATGAAAAAACAACAACGTATGTAGCAACAAATAATATGAGTGTTGTGGTCTTTTTAATGTTATTTTGTATTCTCTAGTTATATAGTAAATAAAGAAAATTAAAATTGATATATTTCTTTGTCTTCTTTAAATTAGATTAATCCAACAATACATAATTGATCATAAGAGAGGACATGAGACAAAAAATTGGAGATGATCTAATTCCGTTTAATTGACTTTACATTTCAAGATATTGGCATGTAAGTTTCCATCTTATCTCATGAATATTCAAAATTTGTTTAACATTTTTGTTGTGTTACTTTTAATTGACTTAGCAATTTGGCATCTAAGTATTTGCTAAATAATTAGTTGTATATAATTTTGCTGTCTACTTCTCTATCATATCTCATGTATGATTCTCTTTTCACTTCTTTTTCTAATTTTTCTTAAGATATTCTTTCCCTGAATCTTGTTTATTGGTTATTATTATCAGGAATGCTATGGTGACACCATTTTCTACACCCTACACTCAATTCACTGTTCACAAATATTTGAACAAATTCCTCAGAACATGGTTAATAGTGTGTATTTTATTGGTTAATGAAGTAGTGAAAGTGGTTAATAAATTATAGGTAAAATAATTGGTTAATGATGTAGACTTTTGTGGTTAATGCAACTATAAAGTTGGTTAATGCGCAATCTTATATTTGTGTTATAAAATAAATTTTAAAAATAAATATTTTTTTTTTAAAAAAATAATATTTTAAAAAATATATATTATTTTAATTAAAAAACACTGTTCACCGTATAAATACGGTGAACAGTGCATACGGTGTAAGTATTGGGTGTAAAAAATGGTGTAAGAATAGCATTTTTGTATTATTATATGCTATTGTTGCAAGAATGTTATGGTGACACCATTTTCTACACCCTACACCCAATTCACTGTTCACAAATACTTGAACAAATTCCTCAGAACATGGTTAATAGTGTGTATTTTATTGGTTAATGAAGTAGTGAAAGTGGTTAATAAATTATAGGTAAAATACTTGGTTAATGATGTAGATTTTTGTGGTTAATGCAACTGTAAAGTTGGTTAATGCGCAATCTTATATTTGTGTTATAAAATAAATTTTATAAATAAATATTTTTTTTAAAAAAATTAATATTTTTAAAAATATATATTATTTTAATTAAAAAACACTGTTCACCGTATAAATACGGTGAACAGTGCATACGGTGTAAGTATTGGGTGTAAAAAATGGTGTAAGAATAACATTTTTGCTATTGTTGCATGTGTATCTTTATACGTTGGTGGCATTATTCTTGTGTATTTCTATCATTTTTCTTGTTTTTTATTGTTCTTCCCTCTTTTTTGATTTTGCAAAAAGGAAAAAAAGATTTCAACTTGAAATATGAATCTGACAGATGCAATAAATGTTTAATGCATGGGGAGGGACAGAGCCATAACTCTTTATTAGTGGGGAATATATATATATATATATATATATATATATATATATATATATATATATATATATATATGTGTGTGTGTGTGTGTGTGTGTGTGTGTGTGTGTGTGTGTGTGTGTGTGTGTGTGTGTGTGTGTGTGTGTGTGTGTGTGTGTGTGTGTGTGTGTGTGTGTGTGTGGGTGCGTGCGTGCGTGCGTGTGTGTGTGTGTGTGTGTGTGTGAAAGTAGTGACTCCTAAGATACTAAGGAAACCTATACACATTAAACGATATTTTGAACCTCTCTTTTAATTATCAAAACTCTTAAAAATGTTTTTAAGGCGAAGTCAATTGATCAGGATATTGACAGTCTCATTTTGAAGTATTTTTTAAACCACCTAATCGATTAAGACATAAGAAAATCGATTGAAATAAGGCTAATTGATTACATAATCGATTGTGATAGTGTCTTGATGACTGGTAAGATCTCTCAATCCAAACTTTCAAAAATGGTCCAGGATAATCAATTAATTTTCTCATCCAATCGATTGGGACAAATAGCCAATCGGTTGGGCCACTGAAAATGCCTAAGGATCATTTCGTATTTTAGCTTTCCAATCTCCTACATAAATCATGGTTTTCTCCCTTCATTTCACACCAAATCTCCGAAGTTCTCTATTTCTTTGAAATTTATCTCTTCACTCTCTCTTTAAAAATATTTTTTTGTTCACTTAAATTTCCTTGGTGCCTTTGAGTGAAAATATACTCATGTGGAAATTGTATTAGTGTCGTGCTGTTATTTTTACTCTAAATAATGCGATAATTTGGAGAGGATGAGTTTGGCTCTTGAGATAAACTGGTCTTAAACTATCTGTTTGGCTATAGAGTTTTGATTTTGGTTGTAGATAAGCCTTTGTAAAATCTCAAGATCAGATTCTATCAAAGTTCGTGCGTATATCTTGTAAAAGCTCAAGTTTATTGTCAAAATCCTAATAAGGTCTCTTGGAGACAAGAGTAAGCCAACATTTTGCCTAACTTGGATAAGTCACCAGTTCCATCTCTCTAAATCCTTATCTTTTAATTTCGGAAATTTACTTAATTATTTTTATTTCTTCCACCGCGAAATTTACTCCAATCTTAAATAATACTAACACAATTATTTTTTTAAGTAACAAAAACTTAAAATTAATTGTAAAGTTTGAATACCACAATTCATCTCCCTCTTATGCTTGAAGTCACATGTCCAACAAATGGAATCAAAGTATAACTCTTGTTAAAGACTAGTCATCCCAGGTGGAAAAATGTCTTCAAGCTATTCACTAAACAAACCCCCATCCTTTACTGGAGAGGCTATAGTTTGTTGACAGAGAAAATGAAATTTCTCATAGAAGGGATGAATCATGGTATTTGGAAGGCTGTGGGAGAAGGACTTTTTATTCCCACACACAAAATAAATGGTGTTTTAGAAAGAAAAAAACTTGAAAAGGATTATACCAAAGACGACAAAGAAAATATGCAACATGGTTTGAAAGCAAAACCCCTCATCACTACCGCTATCGGTCTTGATGAATTTTTTCAAGTTTCCCACTGTGAGATTGCAAAAGAAATGTGGAAGATCCTCCAAATCACCCATGAAGGAACTACTAATGTATAGAGGGCAAGGTTGGGTACATTAACCCATGAGTATGAACTCTTGATAATGAAACTGGAAGAGATCATTAATTAAATGCAAACATGATTTAACCATATTGTGAGTCATATGAGGACTCTAGGAAATACATTTTCAAATGAGAAACTAGACTTAAATTTTTTTTATATTTTTAAAGTGTAGCTGGCAACCCAAAGTCACTGCAATCACTATGTCAATAAGAATGGTATCCAACACTCTGAGAAGAATCTAGTCAATTTTCGAAAACAATCAAGATATTCCAAAAATGACGACAATAAAGGGAGTAGAACAAAAGGGTCGTCCTATAACTGCGAAAAAGCCGGACACTGCAAGACGAATTGTTCCTTGATGAAAAAGGAAAAAGGAAAGGAAACAAATCGGTCACACAAGAAGCAAGCTAAGCCAATGAGAGCTTACATCGCATGGGAAAGCGATAGCGAGTCATCCGAGGATGATAACTCTAGTGACGAAGACGAATCCGTCAACCTTTGTTTCCCTGCTCATCAAAAGAAGAAAAATAAAAAGGTACGACATGCAAAATATGATAATTCCACTAGATTGTCTCATTCTGAATTGCAAACCGCTTTTGATACCTTACATCATGAAGCTAAAGAAGCCTTTAAAAGGCTAGCCTCAAATAAACAAATATTTGCTCACCTAGAGCAAAAGATTCGTGATTCCGAAAAGAAACTAGAGGCTTTAAAGGCTTCCATAGTGGAAGGTACAAAAGTGGATTGTGAGGAAATAAAAAAGAGAGTAGTTAACTTCGGGTTTGATACTTGTTACATTTGGCAAAATGAGGTTAGAAATCTCAAGGCCAAACTTAACAAGGCTCTAGAACCCAAAATCACATTTGCTTTCGATAAAGCTCATTTTAGGAAGATTATGGTTAATCCATATCAAAAATACACATACGTAGTAAAGAATTATGACAGAAAAAGTGATACAAAAGTTAATTTTTCTTGCTTGTATTGTTGCAAGAAGGGTCACACTGTAACATCCTAATTTTTCCATACACTAAATAATATATCTAGTTAGATTTGAGATTTTAACAATGCTAGTTATTAAAAATTAAATGTTGAAACTAACACTTATAATAATTAATTTATTAATTAATTACTTTTTATATTTATTACTTTTATTCTTCAATTTGAATATCATCGTTTCATTTTATAAACTAAACTTTGAAATTTAAATTGGTACTTAAAACCCTTAACTTTAAGTTAATTAATTATTCATATTATTATTATCATTATTGTTGTTCTTGTTTTGTTATTATTAATTGATTTTATTTTATTTGAATATTATCATTTTACTCTATAAACCAATTAATAAATAAAATAATCTTAAGACAATAAAAATATCAAATAACTATCCTTTTTACTATTTTTATTATTATTAATATTATTAACATTTTACTTTTTATAAAAGAAATATATATCTCATTTTCTATTAATATCCTACATAATATTATGTCATGAAATCAAGCTCCCATACCTTTGTCATAAATTATTTTCACAAAGTCATACTAGAACACCTAAAGCACTATTGATGAAAGATTAGTAAATATTTGATAGAGACATATTTACTAGCAAGAGTTGAAAAGTTGGAAGGTATGGGCAAAAGATGATAAATTATGTTATTTTAATATTTTACAACTAGTATAAATAGGGGTCTCTTCCACCCCATTTTCATTCATTCATTCACAAATCATCTTTCTTACTTCTTTACTTCTTTCCTTCTCTAATTTCTTCATATAGCAATATTAGTTTTAGTTATCGAAGTTCCCACGATATCGGTTCGTAACCTTTAGAGTATTTTGTGGTAAAAGTTCTTCTAAAGTTTCAAGGGAGTTTTATACGTCAAAGTTCTGCCCAAATCATTTTCATAAGTAATCGGTAAGCCGTTATAATGTCCATTTTATTTTAATTATATTATTTTAATTATGTTATTTATATAAAGGTTATTTTAAATTTTCTATGCAAATTCCGTTCAGACGTCGATATATTGAACTTATAAAGTCCAAAATAAATTTTACCATTTTAAGTCGTTATAATGCCCAAATTTTATTATAATTTAAATGTTATTAGAAATATACTCTTGACAATTTTCTAAAACAAACAAATTCAAAAGGAGGTATAATATAATTTATATTTGAATTTAATAATTATTTTGGAGGTTATTATGATATATTTAAATAAATAAATATTTCAAGTTATAACGGGATTATGTTCAATTAACCATAAATTATATTCTAATTATTTCATAAATTTCGTACAATCCAACGGTTATCGTAAATTAGGTTCTTGGCAAAGATCGAAGACAACACTTGTGGACTTTCAACAACACTCAACAAAAGGTGGGGGCAAGATTTCGTATACGATTGGGACGGTTAGCGTAAAATAACTTAATATATATGTGTGTAGTGGTGACCTAAGCCCTACTAGCGATAAATAATTAAGGAGAGCCTATTCTCAAATAATGATTTTCACAAATCACTAGGCGAGGTTACGCCGGCCTTAATTAATTATCATAGGAATAATCTTTGACAATTTGGTATTGTATTGTGCTTGCATTATTCGGTTAATTTTATAATTGTTTATTTTATTTATACTTGAATGATTGTGATTGATAGATTAAGGAAATAATCGGTTAATGAGAGAAAAACATTGCTAGATATTAAGTAATTGATCCCCATTAACATAAGGAAAGTTGGATACAATGAGTAGTTATATTTGGTTGGGTTCTGGCTAAGGAAAGACTTGGTCGACTATGCCGTTTACAGTCCACCTCTCTTACCTGGGAAGTTAACCATACAATTACCCATTATACAAACTGAACTTATTATGTAAGGACAAAGATCAAATATGGCAAGACATTGGATGGATTTGGTACTCAACCTAAGTATCTAGATAATAAGTATAACTTGAAAAGTTGATACGATAATTCCCCATTATTAACTTAATACTTATGGCTAAGAGTTGCCACAAGATGAGTGAGTGATCATATAGACTTGCATTAAGGAATGTGTAAGTCCACCGCCGTGCGGTATGGGACGCACGAGGTTGATCAGTCGCCTGCAATCCCGACGGGGATTATTATCTATGCATGCTAGGCAAGACAAGGTTCTTGGCCTGAATTCTCAGGGACGATCGACTTATAACACCTAGGCTCCATGTGAAGTTAGGTGGCGTAGCTCTTGGTAATTGGGAGTACGTTGGTGGCATGTGGTCTAGTGATATCTGATCTTGGTAAATGGGATAGATATCATTGACAGCGTTTAGTGGCCTGAGTCAGCATATAGTTCAGGGATGCATTAGAATAAATAAAGTATATGTAATTGTGGGTATAAGATACGCTTGTTTGTATAAATATGGTTTCCATATATATTATTATTTTACACATTCATTCCCACTTTTAAACTTGTACATGAATCTTAGCCCTGTGTCATTTTTGTTTTGCATTTTGGATTATTTTATGACGATCAGACGATGAGCTCGAATCTTGCGTACTTCCCGACAACTCAGAAGGAAAGGATATGAAGTGACGTGGAGATGTGTTACTATAACATCTAGATTGGGAGCTGTTAGTGTTTTGTCAAACGCTAATCACATCCCTACTACTACAGTCAGTATAAGTGTCAGTCTTGTTGGACTTAGGAGGTCCCTTTTGGTATGCTTTCTTTTTGGTTTCCTTTCTGTACTTTTATTTTATGTTTTATCTATGTGGCAAGGCCGCTAGTCTTAACGGTGTCAAACTCTGTAAAATATATTTGAAGCATATGTATGTGAAACAGTATGTTTTTAAATAATTAAGTATTGTCCTTTAAAAATTTCAAATTTTTCTGTATTTTTATAAGGTTTCATTAGAATTCCACTAATGGGACATAGGCTGTCTCATTTAATGGTATCAGAGCTGGTCGATTCAGCTCGGACCGTAAGTGTCTAGAAGTATACTGACTGTATCAAGTTGGATTCCAAACTGGATGATAACTTTTCTTCTGTGCATTGAGTCTTCATCTTGAGAGCCTTCTAGTATAATGGTCTAGGAAACTTATTTAGCACACTTTATTTTTCCTCCCCAACGGTCACAAACCCAACGGTAACGTAACGGACACTTCACAAAATTCACTTTATAAATACTTCACACCCATCCATTATTTTCATATCAATTCCTAAATATTTATCTATACCTTTCAAATGGCTAAATCCTTTCTTTTATTCATCACTCTTCTTGTCATTATTTTGTTTGTTATTGGTATCATCAAGCATGAAGAATTAGGTAAAGATTTCGTAGCAATAATGATAATTATAGTTTTACCACTATTAGTCTTAGCTTGGTTTACAAGTAGAGGTTTTTGAATGAGACATGGTCACGATTTTTGTAATCGTTGTTATTAAATAAATTGATACATTTTTGTTTATACATTAAATGTTGATTATGTTTTCCTGAATTCTAGTTATATTTAAGATATTAATTCAACATTTTAGACACAATTATCCCTTGCCTGTGGGAGACTTGATAAAAATCCTTATCGATGAATCATTCATTGGGATATAAATATACATAATTGTTATGTTCTTTATGTCTTGTGAATGATTGAACCTAATAACTATTCCTTTTCAGGAAGTTATGGTTCAGAACGTCAGAGGTGCGAGGCGTGGTAGGAGTGCTGCTAGAGGCACTACTAGAGGTATACGTAGGAATGCGAGTGATGAAGTTACTCCTGAAGGAGCATCTACCATTCCCATTGGACGAGAAGATCATTCCCAAACTGGAACGAACTCTCAAGCTGACACTCGAGATGTTCGTGAACTTGCTGCAGCTGTGTTAGTTCAAACACAACAAAATGCTCAAATCCTGCAAATCACTCGAGATCATCAACTCTTTCAGCAACAACAAAGGGAAATGGTGCATGAGGATACAGGATTGAACTCGTTTCTGAAAGGAAAACCACCACAGTTTGGTGGTGACTTTAATCCGGAGGGTGCTGAGAAATGGTTGCAAGAAATGGAGAAGATATTTTCTTTCACTCACTGTAGAGAGAATAGAAGGGTTGGTTATGCAACATTCATGCTGACAGGCGATGCTGAAGCTTGGTGGAGAGGAAAGTATAGATTATTGGAAGAGGAAGGAAGAGAAATCAATTGGACCTTGTTCAAAGAAGAATTTTTGGGGAAGTATTTTCCAAAGTTATGTAGGAAAGAGAAGGAGAGAGAATTTCAGAATCTACGTCAAGGTGTGATGACGGTGGGAGAATATACTAGGAAGTTTGAATCCTTGCTAAAGTATTCTGAGTTTTACCGCTTGCATCCAAGGGAAGAATGGATGTGTGAAAAGTATCAAGATGGATTGAAATATGATATCCAGAGGGCAGTTTTACCTCTGCATATTATGCGCTTTGGTGAGCTAGTAGAAAGGTGTCTGGAGTTGGAAGGGATTGACAATAGGAAGAATCAATATGGATCAGGAGGATCAACCCAAAACAACAATCACAAGGGCCACTTTAACCGAGGCCACGGAGGAAGAATCCAACGAGGGGGTAGGCCATATCAAAGGCCTACACCTTATCATAACCAGGATTCTAGAAGGTTAATGTTCAAGTGTTACAGCTGTGGAGGGGCACATCTTAACAAAGATTGTCCAAATAGAAATATTGGAACTTGTTTTCGCTGTGGTCAGAAAGGCCACTTTCTCAAAGATTGTCCCCAAGGACAAAGTCAACCAACAGGCCAGAGGAGCGGCCTAATAAACAATAACAACATAGGGAGAGCAAGAAATGGAGGCCCAAGTGTTGGTCAGAGACCTCAGAATCAAAATAAGCCAACCACAGGAAGAGTATTTACAATTAGAGGAGCTGAGATCTCAAAGTCAGCTGGGTTAATTCAAGGTATGTGTTTAATTGGAGATAAGTTGGTATCAGTTTTATTCGATTCAGGAGCTACACATTCTTTTATATCTACCTCTTGTGCTGAATTTTTGGGATTCGAAATTGTTGATCACGATTATAAGTTGACTATCACAACTCCCTCGGGAGAAAGAATGGTAACTTATTCAGTCTGTGTAGACTGTCCAATAATCTTAGAAAATAGAAGATTCTTAGTAGATCTTGTGGTACTCCCGCTACAAGACCTAGATGTCATCTTAGGAATGGATTGGTTATCAGCCAACGATGTCAACTTGAGATGCAAGGAGAAAATTTTTACATTTGGAGAAGATAGTGGAGAAATCAGCAAAGCTGAAACCCTCACTCAAAGTTTTATGATGCTATTCTCCATGTCAGTAGGAGAAACCCCTAGTGTGGAAAATTTTCCCGTAGTCTGTGAATTCCCGGAAGTCTTTCCAGAAGAAGTTCCAGGTTTACCACCGGTTAGGGAAGTGGAATTTTCTATAGACTTGGTTCCAGGAACTGGACCAATTTCTATATCTCCTTATCGAATGTCACCCTCAGAGCTTGCGGAGTTAAAGAAACAATTAGACGAGATGTTAGAGAAAGAATTTATTAGACCAAGTGTATCGCCATGGGGAGCTCCAATCTTGTTTGTGAAGAAGAAGGATGGTTCTTCTAGACTTTGTGTGGATTACAGACAACTCAATAAAGCCACTGTGAAAAACAAGTATCCTTTGCCTAGAATCGACGACTTGATGGATCAGTTAAAAGGAGCATCAGTATTCTCAAAGATTGACTTGAAGTCTGGATATCATCAGATCAGGGTGAAGGAAGATGATATTCCAAAAACAGCTTTTAGATCCCGTTATGGACACTATGAGTACTTAGTTATGCCATTTGGTTTGACTAATGCTCCAGCAGTATTCATGGATTACATGAATAGGATCTTTAGGTCATACTTAGATCAATTTGTTGTAGTTTTCATTGATGACATTCTGATTTATTCCAAGAATGAGGTAGAGCACAGAGAACATTTGAGAATTGTGCTACAGATATTAAAGGACCTTCAATTGTACGCGAAATTCTCGAAATGTGAATTTTGGTTGAAGGAGGTACAATTTCTTGGTCATGTAATTAGTAAAGAAGGTATTGCAGTAGACCCAAGTAAAGTCGAAGCAATAACAAAGTGGGAGAGTCCAAAGAATGTTGGCGAGATTCGAAGTTTTCTTGGACTAGCTGGATATTATCGGAGGTTCATTGAAGGATTTTCAAAGATCGCTTTGCCCATGACTCAGTTAACGAGGAAAGGTAAAAACTTTGAATGGACTAAAGAGTGTGAAGAAAGTTTTCAGAAGCTAAAGGAAAGATTGACTTCATCACCAATACTCATCTTACCAGACCCATTAGGAAATTTTGATGTGTATTGTGATGCGTCATATCAAGGTCTTGGGTGTGTGTTGATGCAAGAAAGGAAAGTGATAGCTTATGCATCAAGACAATTGAAGGTGCATGAGAGGAACTACCCAACTCACGACCTAGAGTTAGCGGCAATTGTGTTTGCCTTAAAGATTTGGAGGCATTATCTTTATGGATCAAAGTTCACTGTGTTAAGTGATCACAAAAGCCTGAAGCATTTATTTGATCAGAAAGATTTAAACATGAGACAAAGGCGCTGGATGGAATTCTTGAAGGACTATGATTTTGAGTTGCAATATCATCCCGGAAAGGCCAATGTTGTAGCAGACGCTTTGAGTCGAAAGAAACTTCATGTATCTGCAATGATGTTGAAGGAAGAAGAGTTGATTGACAAATTCGTGGATTTAAACTTAGGAGTACATCACAATGAAGGAAGTATATTCATAGGCGCTATTGTCGTGTCTAATGAATTTCTGAAATGGATCAAAGATGAACAACAACTTGATGACCGTCTAGTGAGCATAAAGGAAAATATAAGAAATGGTCAAAATGGAGAGTTTAACATAAGGAGTGATGGAATCCTAAGGTTTAAAGAAAGGTTGTGTGTACCTCAAAATCAGGATATTCAAAAGTTGATTTTGGAAGAGGGCCACAAAAGTAAGTTGAGTTTTCATCCAGGAGCCACAAAGATGTATCAAGACTTGAAGAAAATGTTTTGGTGGGTTGGAATGAAGAGACATATAGCAGAATATGTTCAAAGTTGCTTGGTATGTCAGAAGGCAAAGATTGAACATCAGAAGCCAGCCGGATTGCTACAACCTTTAGATATTCCAGAGTGGAAGTGGGACGGAATAGCCATGGATTTTGTAACCGCTTTGCCTAAGACTCAGAAACAACATGATGCAATTTGGGTGATCATTGATAGGTTGACAAAGAGTGCACATTTCATTCCCATCAACCAGACGTTTAAATTAGAGAGACTAGCTCAGGTATATGTAAAGGAGATTGTTAGATTGCATGGAATACCTTCAAGTATAGTCAATGATAGAGATCCCAGATTCACATCAAATTTTTGGCATCAGTTGCATTTAGAGTTAGGAACAAAACTGAGGTTAAGTTCAGCTTATCATCCCCAAACGGATGGCCAGTCTGAGAGGACGATTCAATCGTTAGAGGATTTGTTGAGAGCTTGTGCTCTTGAACACAAAGGAAGTTGGGACGAGTTCTTACCATTGATTGAGTTTACTTACAACAATAGTTTTCACTCAAGTATCGGCATGGCTCCATATGAAGCATTATACGGAAGAAAGTGTCGTACACCTTTATGTTGGTATGAGGTTGGAGAAAATAAAATATTGGGTTCAGAATTCGTGCAACAAACGACAGATCAGGTTAAACTTATTAGAGAAAAAATGAAGGCAGCACAGGACCGTCAAAAGAGTTATAATGATAAGAGGAGAAGACCTTTGGAGTTCGAGGCAGGAGATCACGTGTTCATTAGGGTAACTCCTAGGGCGGGAATTGCACGAGCAATCAAAACTAGGAAGTTAACACCAAGGTTTATCGGGCCTTTTCAAATTCTACGGCGGATTGGACCTGTAGCGTATCACATTGCTTTGCCGCCAAACTTGTCTAATCTTCATGATGTATTTCATGTATCACAACTGAGGAAGTATTATCCGGACCCTTCACATGTCATTGAGCCTGAAACTGTGGAACTTAGAGATAATTTGGAATATGAGGCTATACCTGTCAAGATCTTAGATCATCGTATTAAAGAACTTCGTGGAAAGCAAATACCATTGGTTAGAGTCGTGTGGGATGATGTAACTGGTGATTCTACTTGGGAAAGAGAAGAAGACATGCGTCAGAAGTATCCACATATGTTTTAGGTACGCTAAATTTCGAGGACGAAATTTCTTTTAAGGGGGGTGGTAATGTAACATCCTAATTTTTCCATACACTAAATAATATATCTAGTTAGATTTGAGATTTTAACAATGCTAGTTATTAAAAATTAAATGTTGAAACTAACACTTATAATAATTAATTTATTAATTAATTACTTTTTATATTTATTACTTTTATTCTTCAATTTGAATATCATCGTTTCATTTTATAAACTAAACTTTGAAATTTAAATTGGTACTTAAAACCCTTAACTTTAAGTTAATTAATTATTCATATTATTATTATCATTATTGTTGTTCTTGTTTTGTTATTATTAATTGATTTTATTTTATTTGAATATTATCATTTTACTCTATAAACCAATTAATAAATAAAATAATCTTAAGACAATAAAAATATCAAATAACTATCCTTTTTACTATTTTTATTATTATTAATATTATTAACATTTTACTTTTTATAAAAGAAATATATATCTCATTTTCTATTAATATCCTACATAATATTATGTCATGAAATCAAGCTCCCATACCTTTGTCATAAATTATTTTCACAAAGTCATACTAGAACACCTAAAGCACTATTGATGAAAGATTAGTAAATATTTGATAGAGACATATTTACTAGCAAGAGTTGAAAAGTTGGAAGGTATGGGCAAAAGATGATAAATTATGTTATTTTAATATTTTACAACTAGTATAAATAGGGGTCTCTTCCACCCCATTTTCATTCATTCATTCACAAATCATCTTTCTTACTTCTTTACTTCTTTCCTTCTCTAATTTCTTCATATAGCAATATTAGTTTTAGTTATCGAAGTTCCCACGATATCGGTTCGTAACCTTTAGAGTATTTTGTGGTAAAAGTTCTTCTAAAGTTTCAAGGGAGTTTTATACGTCAAAGTTCTGCCCAAATCATTTTCATAAGTAATCGGTAAGCCGTTATAATGTCCATTTTATTTTAATTATATTATTTTAATTATGTTATTTATATAAAGGTTATTTTAAATTTTCTATGCAAATTCCGTTCAGACGTCGATATATTGAACTTATAAAGTCCAAAATAAATTTTACCATTTTAAGTCGTTATAATGCCCAAATTTTATTATAATTTAAATGTTATTAGAAATATACTCTTGACAATTTTCTAAAACAAACAAATTCAAAAGGAGGTATAATATAATTTATATTTGAATTTAATAATTATTTTGGAGGTTATTATGATATATTTAAATAAATAAATATTTCAAGTTATAACGGGATTATGTTCAATTAACCATAAATTATATTCTAATTATTTCATAAATTTCGTACAATCCAACGGTTATCGTAAATTAGGTTCTTGGCAAAGATCGAAGACAACACTTGTGGACTTTCAACAACACTCAACAAAAGGTGGGGGCAAGATTTCGTATACGATTGGGACGGTTAGCGTAAAATAACTTAATATATATGTGTGTAGTGGTGACCTAAGCCCTACTAGCGATAAATAATTAAGGAGAGCCTATTCTCAAATAATGATTTTCACAAATCACTAGGCGAGGTTACGCCGGCCTTAATTAATTATCATAGGAATAATCTTTGACAATTTGGTATTGTATTGTGCTTGCATTATTCGGTTAATTTTATAATTGTTTATTTTATTTATACTTGAATGATTGTGATTGATAGATTAAGGAAATAATCGGTTAATGAGAGAAAAACATTGCTAGATATTAAGTAATTGATCCCCATTAACATAAGGAAAGTTGGATACAATGAGTAGTTATATTTGGTTGGGTTCTGGCTAAGGAAAGACTTGGTCGACTATGCCGTTTACAGTCCACCTCTCTTACCTGGGAAGTTAACCATACAATTACCCATTATACAAACTGAACTTATTATGTAAGGACAAAGATCAAATATGGCAAGACATTGGATGGATTTGGTACTCAACCTAAGTATCTAGATAATAAGTATAACTTGAAAAGTTGATACGATAATTCCCCATTATTAACTTAATACTTATGGCTAAGAGTTGCCACAAGATGAGTGAGTGATCATATAGACTTGCATTAAGGAATGTGTAAGTCCACCGCCGTGCGGTATGGGACGCACGAGGTTGATCAGTCGCCTGCAATCCCGACGGGGATTATTATCTATGCATGCTAGGCAAGACAAGGTTCTTGGCCTGAATTCTCAGGGACGATCGACTTATAACACCTAGGCTCCATGTGAAGTTAGGTGGCGTAGCTCTTGGTAATTGGGAGTACGTTGGTGGCATGTGGTCTAGTGATATCTGATCTTGGTAAATGGGATAGATATCATTGACAGCGTTTAGTGGCCTGAGTCAGCATATAGTTCAGGGATGCATTAGAATAAATAAAGTATATGTAATTGTGGGTATAAGATACGCTTGTTTGTATAAATATGGTTTCCATATATATTATTATTTTACACATTCATTCCCACTTTTAAACTTGTACATGAATCTTAGCCCTGTGTCATTTTTGTTTTGCATTTTGGATTATTTTATGACGATCAGACGATGAGCTCGAATCTTGCGTACTTCCCGACAACTCAGAAGGAAAGGATATGAAGTGACGTGGAGATGTGTTACTATAACATCTAGATTGGGAGCTGTTAGTGTTTTGTCAAACGCTAATCACATCCCTACTACTACAGTCAGTATAAGTGTCAGTCTTGTTGGACTTAGGAGGTCCCTTTTGGTATGCTTTCTTTTTGGTTTCCTTTCTGTACTTTTATTTTATGTTTTATCTATGTGGCAAGGCCGCTAGTCTTAACGGTGTCAAACTCTGTAAAATATATTTGAAGCATATGTATGTGAAACAGTATGTTTTTAAATAATTAAGTATTGTCCTTTAAAAATTTCAAATTTTTCTGTATTTTTATAAGGTTTCATTAGAATTCCACTAATGGGACATAGGCTGTCTCACACACCATTGCTAAATGTCGCTTTAGGAGATTTTTGGTTCCTAAAGGGGTTTATCAATGGTTGCCTAAATGAGACCATGTTTTCACTCACAACCTAGGACCCAATAAACAATTGGGTACCTATTCTTGCTAATTGTATTCATAGGTACAACATCTTGAGACTACCGAGAGAAGATGGGTTATCGACAATGGCTGCTCAAGACATATGACATGAGAGATATCTCTCTTCATTCACTTTGTGGCAAAGAAGAATGGATTTTTAACCTATGGAGACAACAACCGAGGTGCAATACTTGGAAAAGGTAGTGTAGGTAATCCTTCATCCTCTACTATCTCCGATGTGTTGCTAGTCGAGGGCCTTAAACACAATCTCATTAGCATTAGTCAATTATGCGATAAAGGATACAAAGTATCATTAGATTGTTGCCTAATTGAACATAATGATAAAATGAAGGATGTGTTTAATGGTCTAAGAGTAAGTAATGTCTATATGCTAGATTTGAGTGAAGTATCATTGACTAGCGATAAATGTCTCATGACAATGAGTGAGGACTCAAGGCTATGGCATAGACATTTAGCGCATGTCAATTTTGACTTGCTAAATAAGATATTTTCAAAAGATCTACTCATAGGCTTGCCCAAAATCAAGTTCACCAAGGATCACTTATGTGATGCATGCCAAATGGGGAAGAAAACAAGGATCTCATTTAAATTTAAAAACGTTGTTTCAACTACGAGACCTCTTGAACTTCTCCATATGGATCTATTTGGGCCATCTAGAATTAAAAGTCTAGGGGGTAACTATTATGGTTTTGTTATAGTCTATGATTTTTATAGATTTTGCTGGACTATCTTCTTGGCTAGCAAGAGTGATACATTCTCCGCCTTTGAAAATTTTGCTAAGCTTTCTCAAAATAAGTTAAACACAAACATCATATCAATTAGAAGTGATCATGGGGGTGAGTTCGAGAATTATCTGTTTGAGAAATATTGTGGTAGACATGGAATTGATCATAACTTCTCTGCTCCGCGTACCCCTCAACAAAACGGGGTTGTGGAGCACAAAAATAGAATTTTGGAAGAGTTAGAGAGAACTATGATCAACGAAAGTGGGTTACCTAAGTATTTTTGGGCTGACGCCATTAGTACGACATGTTACGTTTTGAATAGGGTGCTTATATTCTAAACAAAACACCGTATGAACTTTTAAAAGCACGAAAGCCAAATGTGTCTCACCTACATGTCTTTGGTTGTAAGTGTTTCGTGTTAAACAATGGAAAAGAAAGTCTAGGTAAATTTGAATTCAAGGCAGATGAAGGTATCTTCCTCAGATACTCTCAGTCAAGTAAAGCTTATAGAATATATAACAAGAGATTACTTACTGTCGAAGAGTCTGTTCACGTAAAATTTGATGAGTCTTATCTGAGAAGTGTCGGAAAAGGTAGTTTAGTTCATGGTGCAGGTGTATCTTCTGAAGACATACTCAAAAATGCTGAGACAAGAACTGATCAACCTGACCTAGCCAAAGTTGAGGAGGAAAAAGATGACCGCCATGAAGAGACTGAGGAAATCCATCCGTCTGACAAAGATGATCTTCCTCCAGCTCGAAAGTCTTCCAAAGACCATCCCATCAACAATATCCTCGGTGATATCTCAAAGGGAGTGACGAATCGATCAAAGCTAAGTAATTTCTGTTATCATTTCGCTTTCGTTTCTCAGGTAGAACCTAAAAACCCAAAAGAGGCTTTACTCGATGAACATTGGTTCCTATCAATGCAAGAGGAACTTAATCAGTTTAAGAGAAATGAGGTTTGGGACCTTGTCCCTCCTCTACGAGGCCATCGAGTAGTTGGCACCCGATGGGTGTTTAGGAATAAACTGGATGAAAACGGAGTAATAAAATGTAATAAGGCGCGTTTAGTCGTGCAAGGGTATAACCAAGAGGAAGGCATCGACTATGAGGAGACTTATGCGCCGGTTGTCCGACTCTAGGCTATACGCCTTTTACTTGCCTTCGCATGTGCGAAAAATTTTAAGCTATTTCAAATGGATGTGAAAAGCGCGTTTCTTAATGGCTATATAAATGAAGAAGTTTATGTTGCCCAACCTCCAGGATTTAAATCCCATGAGTATCTTGATCATGTATACAAATTAAAACGTGCCTTGTATGGACTCAAGCAAGCCACTAGGGCTTGGTATGATCGTCTAAGCAAGTTTCTCCTTGATCAAGGGTACTCAAGAGGAAAGGTTGACACAACTCTTTTCATTAAGCGTCAAGGAAAACACTTAATTTTGGTACAAATTTATGTTGATGATATCATTTTCGGGTCAACTAACATGAATCTGGTAAGGGAGTTTTCTACTTTAATGCAGGGAGAATTTGAAATGAATATGATGGGAGAGTTCACATATTTCCTCAGATTGCAAATTAAGCAACTACAGGAGGGTACCTTTGTGAGCCATATGAAATGTCTTGAGCTTCTCAAGCGATTTGACATGGCAAACTCCAAAGCTATCGATACACCAATGCCAGCATGTGCTAATCTCAGCCGAGACGAAAGTGGTAAGGATGTATAGGTGAAAAAGTATCGAGGTATAATTAGATCTCTCCTCTATCTCACTGCCTCTAGACCCGACATTATGTTTAGTGTCTGTATGTGCGGTAGGTACTAGTCATCTCCTAAAGAATCCCATTTAAAAGTAGTAAAGCGCATACTTAGATACCTCTCGGGTACTCCAAAGTATGGGCTCTGATATTCTAAGGGAAATGATTGCTCCTTGGTTGGCTTCTCTGATTCTGATTTTGCGGAATGCAAATCAGATAGGAAAAGTACAAGTGGCACGTGTCATCTATTTTCGAACTCCTTGGTAAGTTGGCATAGCAAAAAGCAGGTCTCTGTAGCTTTGTCAACCGCCAAAGCAGAATACGTTGCGGCCGACAGTTGTTGCACTCAAATCCTATGGCTTAAGCAACAATTGCTCGACTTTAATCTCAAACTTGAGCGTATTCCAATTTTTTGTGACAACACGAGTGCTATTAATC
Organism: Lathyrus sativus; assembly: GCA_963859935.3. NCBI lineage: Eukaryota > Viridiplantae > Streptophyta > Magnoliopsida > Fabales > Fabaceae > Lathyrus > Lathyrus sativus. The sequence continues at coordinate 143,679,329 of OZ012736.1, read as the reverse complement.
TATTCAAGAACCCTGTTCTACATCACGCACCAAACATATCGAAATTCGACACCACTTCCTTAGGGATCATGTGGAGAAAGGCGACATGGTTTTTGAGCATGTTAACACTAAAAATCAACTTGCTGATATATTTACAAAACCTCTTGCTACTGAGCCTTTCTTTCATATCCGACAGGAACTCGATGTTCTTGATATTTTGGATCGTGTTTAGCAATATCTCTCGCATGTTATATACATCTATATCTATATGTGCTTTGTCCATCTGTTATCTAACAAATGAAGATGTTAAGAGCCATACACTACAAGAAAAAAGGAGATTTACGACACTTGAGTTGCGACAGTTATCACAAAACTGTCCTTATTCCTGGATTGCGACGGTTGTCACGACAGTTAGGGTCAACTGTCGTAGATTTTTTGCGACAGTTATCAAAAAACCGTCCTTATTCCTGGACTAAGACAATTCTCACGACGGTTTGAGCCACCCGTCGCAAATTTTTTGGGCATGTTGTATAAAATAATGCGACGGTTACTAAATAACCGCCCTCTTTCCACACTCGCGGCAGTTAAAGCGAATTATCGCAATTACTTTACCCAATCATAATCACTATTTTTTTATTCCTTTAATTTTCCACTTTTTTCTTTCATTTAACCTTTTCAATTTTATTAATTAATTTAATAAATAATTATTATAATTATTATAATTTTCATGACAATGTAGCTTTACTACTAGAAAACTTCATTTTAGCTGCGAATTTAGCCTCGGCAACCAACACCGAGGCTACTTAAACGCAAAAAAAAACAATTTTAAAGTTTTTCTTTTACAATTATTTTTATTTAATTCATTAGACACGGGTAGGTCAAGACTAGATATTTTTTAATTTTTGAATTATGTTTTTTAAATATTAGACACGGACGAGCCGAGGCTAACTATTTTTAGCTGCGAATTTAGCCTCGGCCACCGACACCGAGGCTAACTAACCTTGACAAAACCGAGGCTATTTAAACGCAAAAAAAAAATCATTTTAAAGTTTTTCTTTTTACAATTATTTTTATTTAAGTCATTAGACATGACTAGACCGATGCTAGATATTTTTTATTTTTTGAATTATTTTTTTAAATATTAGACACGGACTAGTCGAGGTTAACTTTTTTAATTTTTTCCAATAATATTTATTTTATCTGATAAACACGGATGAGCCGAGGCTAACTATTTCCCACTTGTTTTTCATGTTTCCCTCTTAATTCATTTCAGAATGAACCCTAAAATAATTCGTTCACACTTTCCTAACTCAACGATTACCAAAACCTTCCAACCTTCCATCATCACTCTTTTGGGTTTTTTTAACATGTTATCACAATGGATCTATCCTAGTCTAGCAGTAGACGACAGCGAACACCTCTTTACAATCTTCAACAATATTGATGGTGGTGAGTTGATTCCATTGTGGGAAGGGGATGTTGGTGGTGGTGACTTGGATGGGGTTTTTGATCAGTGGTGTGGGAAGGTGGTTGGATTGTTGAAAGGGGATAGTGATGTTGTTGTTGTTGATTTGGAGAACAGGGATGCGGAATATGGTCTTTTGAGTTCTGATGAAGAGGAATCTGACGAGGAAGAGGCGGAGTCGGAGATTGTTGATCTTGAAGACATTGCTGGTAAAGCTCCTTCGAGGAAGTCGGTCACAACAGTGAAGGAGACTAATGGGAAGTTGAATGGCAAGAAAGAAATGGTGACTCCTGTGATTAGAGCAAATTTGGTGAAGCAGGTATTGTATTTTCTGTAATTCATATATGCCTTATTGGTGGCTTACATATTGTTCTCAGTTGAATTTTATTAAATAAGATATGAATTATGACTCTGTAAAAATATTATGAGTTTGCAGGATATGATATATGATATAGGGTTTAGGGTTTAAGCTTATTAAGTGTTCTCAATTGAATTTGGTTAGATAAGATATGAATATGATTCTGTAAAAATACTATGAGTTTGCAGGGATATAAGATTATCAGTTCACATAGTGGTGTCAAGATTTGTAGATGGACCAAGTCACAGCTTCAAGGTCTAGGTGGTTGCTACAAGCATTCATTTTATGGAATTGAGAGTCACAGATAACAGTTACTTGGCTTTTGTCACTTTCTTAAGTTTTTGCGGTTAGAAACTTAGGATTTTGTTTTGGTGGTCTGAACTTTCTTCATGTGTCATGCTCGATGATAACTCTATTATCACATGTCATTGTGTAATTTATTTCCTTATTTATACCAACTGAAATCTAAGTCTTAAATTAAAATGGAGCTTATTAGTTTGTTGATATACGATTCATTGATGATGTAATACTTTTTAATTGTTGGTAGATTGAACTTAAATTTGCATAAAAAGCAGTTTGTAAAGTAATAAGGAAGTTAAAAGAAACATGGTGTATCTCTATTTGAAAGTAACTTTGAGTCAGTATTTGACATGGTTGTGGAGATACTTGTTTTGGTGTCATACTTTCTGTTGCACATCTGTTAGCTTTTGATTCTGATTCATGGGTTTTGACCACAATTTATTTGTGCCTGTTAAATGTGGATTACTCTTCTATTTTGTGCATTGGCAATCATACTTATGCTGTCATATTCACTGTTTCAACTTTTGTATGAGTGAAACAGATGCATGGAGGCAACCCCTAGCTTGGCATGTGCAAATAAATGTGTTGGTTTGAACTTGGCAATATTTTGAACTCTTGATCTTCATGTTAGAACTGTGTTGGTTTGACAAATTGGTAATTGATTTTGAAAACAATGTTTGTTAATATGCATAGATCCTGGTTTCTGTCAGAAGATCTGTGAGGCCATTTGGTATTCAACTTATTATAAAAAAAATTAGTGGTTAAGAATGATAACTGTTTGAGTGCTAAAATTATTGTAGATAGTCTTTCATGATGATTGTTTGATAATTGGATTACATACTACAAACTCTTTGTTTTTTGTCCTGTGCTTATCATATTACTTTCTAGATAGCTGATGCCATACGAGATGGAGCTGAAGGATTTATTAGGACCCAGTATGGAACTATATCCAAGATGGCTATGGTGCTTGCTCTTGTCATTCTTGGCATATATTTGTTTCGCCGCATAACTTCTCAACAGGAAGCTTCTGGCATAGGAAGGTGACATCACAACTATATAGGCTATAAATCCTTTCTTGAACATTTTACATATTCTCATCCGTCATATACATTCTATTTCAGGACAACATCTGCATACATCACTGTAGCTTCTTTCCTTTTAGGTGCCCTTTGTTCAGGTTCTGCTGGATATGTAAGGATGTGGGTCTCAGTTCGTGCCAATGTCAGAGTCTCTAGTGCCGCGAGACGGTCTGCAAGAGAGGCATTGCAGGTTAACTGTCATTAGTTCAGTATCAGCTCCTGAGAAAAAAGATGAACAGTTCGTTATTCCTATATTAACTGAAAGAAAGTTCTGCAGGTAGCTACTCGTGCAAGAGGTTTATCAGCTATCATTGTTGTTGGTATGGCTGTAATTGGTATAGCAGTCCTTTATGCCACATTTTATGTTTGGCTGGGAGTGGACACACCGGGTTCAATGAAGGTTACTGATTGTATGTGCAGACTTCTTCCCCGAACTTATTCATTATAATGAATGAAAAAGTTACTTTTAAAATGTTTGAAGTTTAGATGTTGTATTATTAACATAGATAAGTGCTTATAATGTTTCATTGTTATAGTTTTCCATTTGGTAAGTGTTTGTGATCTGTTGAATTTTTATTTGTGTATAGATCTGAATGTGGTCCCGAATGGTTCCTAAATGTACTGAAAAACTCAAAAGATTATGTCCTTTTCACCCCTAAATACGCTATGCATGCATTTTAAGCATAGTGAGCTGAAGTAGGGATAATTTAATATGGTCTGAAATGATTTGCAGCTTATTTGATTGCTCCGTGATTTTGTCTTTACTGTTAGGGATCATAGCATTACCTGCATCTTATTGCTATTTGATTTTTATACGATTTTTGGTTTCTGTCAGTGTCGCTTCTTCTAGTTGGATATGGATTTGGTGCCTCCTTTGTCGCACTGTTTGCTCAGTTGGGTGGTGGAATATACACTAAAGCAGCTGACGTTGGGGCAGACCTTGTCGGAAAAGTAGAACAGGGAATACCTGAAGATGACCCTAGAAATCCTGCTGTTATTGCTGATCTAGTAATTGTTTAATTGTTCTTTATGTCATCTGGGGTTTCAGTAGACTACTACTTGTTTTTCACAGGGCTATAGGATAGTTTGGAAAATTTTAAAGTCATAATAAGGTTATAATTAACGGAAACAGTATGTCTAATAACTATTGTTCATGTTTAACTTCCATGGATATTTTACATGGTCATATTTAAAGGTGTTGATGTTAGACAAGTTGAATTTTACTCTGATTGAGTTTACTGGAAGGTGTTCTCTGATTTTAAGTTCCTAAGACTTAAATATTTGCATTTGTTCTTATGTAGAAGTTTATGGGATTTCTCAAACTTTTTTAGTCATTGTTCTAGTTTTGTTAAACTATTTGATAACTAGAGAAGAAAGTATGTGATATAAACTGGAATATACTGATAAATTTAGAAGAAGAAAAAAAACAATATCTTATGGAAGATCCTATGGCAATTCTTCAGAAAGGATATTCTGTTACAATAGTTTTAGCTGTTCTAGCATTTGGTTTGGTAATAATTAATCTTCATTTGTGATATAATAATTTGGCTTTTCTAAGTTGTGTGAATTGGCTAAGCGTGTTGTGTTTTATTTGCTGTATTTTTTTTGTCGTTGAGATATGTAGTTTCTGTTTCGAACTGCACAACAAAATGTCTTCAACCTTTTCAAATTCAATATACCTTCTCTCGCTCTTACTGTTTAAATTTACTTACTCTGCAGTCTACCCGATGGTTACTTTATGTTGAGCAAGCACCTTCAGCATGGTTCAACTTTTCTTTGTGCGGGTTGATTGGTATCATTACAGCGTACATTTTTGTTTGGATCACCAAGTATTATACTGACTACAAGCATGAGCCTGTGCGCACATTAGCCCTTTCTAGATCTACTGGCCATGGGACTAACATAATTGCCGGGGTCAGTTTGGGGATGGAATCTACTGGTCTTCCAGTCCTTGTCATCAGTGTGGCGGTTGTCTTAGCGTACTGGTTGGGCCAGACTGTTGGACTAATAGATGAAACAGGAAACCCAACTGGTGGGCTGTTTGGCATAGCTGTAGCAACAATGGGAATGCTTAGCACTGCTGCCTATATTCTTACCATGGATATGTTTGGCCCAATAGCTGATAATGCTAAAGGAATTGTAGAAATGAGCCAGCAGGTATTTCTGGCCAAACAAATATTTTCCTTACTTTTTATATTTTAGATTTCTCATGGTATGTAAACTGACATTACCTATTATCAGCCTGAAAGTGTCCGAGAGATCACTGATGTCCTTGATGCCGTGGTAACACAACCAAAGCCACCACCAAAGGATTTGCCATTGGCTCTGTTGGGCTTGATTCTTTCCTTCTATTTAGTGCTTATATGGACGAGGTTTCTTCATTTTCTCTTGAACCTTTTAAACATGTCTGCAGAACTGGTTCCCATCTAATTCAACTATTATAGTTATGCAGTTGAGAGAAAAGGAGAGAAAAGTGTGATATGGATCTGAAACGTTATTGCAGTTGATATTGCAATTCGAGAAGTTTTTGTGGGTGGGTTGCTGGGTGCCATGCTTATATATGTCTTTAGTGCTTGGGCCTGCGCTGCTGTTGGCCGAACTGCGCAAGAGGTTGTTAACGAAGTAAGAAGGCAATTTATCGAAAGGCCTGGTATAATGGTGAGTTTAAGTTTGTAATGTAATGTTAAGTATGTTAGTTTATGTTTTGAATCTCTCCTTTTTCCTCTCTCTTTTTCCCCCTTTCTTTTAATTGCTTAATGCTTTCTACAGGATTACAAGGAGAAACCAGATTATGCTCGCTGTGTTGCAATTGTAGCATCTGCATCATTAAGAGAGATGATAAAATCTGGTGCTTTGGCAATCATTTCACCTATTGTAGTTGGTGAGTTAACTTCTGTTTTTCAATTGCATTTGCATACATATTATTACTAGCAAAACTGTTTTTCAATTGATTGCTAAATGTTGGTACAATTTGACTTTATCCTCGGTTAGGCCAAAGTTAAATATTTTGTCCTCATTATAATTCAGATTGAAGGGACTATGTTCCTAACCAACAAACCCACACAGAAACCCCACTATGCTAACTTAACAGTGATTATGGTTCTAATCTTCTTTTCGTAGGTAGCTGGATCTCTTGGGATAAGTTCTGAAATAATGCATTCAAAATATTCTTCTTGTCTTGACCTTTCCAAAGCAGTAAATGCACATAAGTTTGGTAGCTGTATTGATCTTTTCGCAAGTGGCTGCACTGAACTACAAGGTTATTATTCTTGACGAAGCACATGAAAGATCAGTGGAGTCTGATCTTGTACTAGTTTGTGTAAAGCAGTTTTTGTTAAAGAACAATGACTTAAGGTTAGCATCTTGGTTTTGTTAGTGTTGAAAGGATATTTGGAAGAGTGAATTAAAGAGAGTTCTATGTGCATATTTGTAAGAAAGTAATTTATATATTTAAAGATCAGAAGTGACATGCAATTGTTTGTTTAATTACAGCGATAGCATGGTAATATATTATGCGTTTGCAGGGTGGTTTTGATGTTTGCTACTGCTGATATTTCAAGATATAGGGACTATTTTAGGGATCTTGGTAGAGGCGAACGAGTTGAAGTGCTTGCAATTCCTAGCTCAAATCAGCACATGGTTTTCCAGCGAAGTGTTTCATATGTTGACCAGGCATGTATATGTACTCTGATAATTTTCTTCTTTTTAATTGAATAATGGCCCAATCCCAGTTGTGTACATCTTGTCTATGGTATACATATTGAATGGTCTTAAATTATACTTCACCTTCAGAATTATTTTGGGTTCCGAAATATATGAACATTTGAAACACTCCTAATGTTTATGCTCACTTAACAGTGATTATGGTTCTAATCTTCTTTTCGCAAGTAGCTGAATCTCTTGGGATAAGTTCTGAAATAATGCATTCAAAATATTATTGTCTTGACCTTTCCAAAGCAGTAAATGCACATAAGTTTGGTAGATGTATTGATCTTTTCGCAGGTAGCTGTATTGATCTTTTCTACGCTGACTTTGCCTTTATTCAGAAACCTGTAAATGCGAATTATGATTTGACTTTTTGAATAGGTAAACGGGGACAACACAAGTTCTGGGGAACAAGAATGTTCAAATATGGCGACGTTGATGTTCTTCATTTCCTTCTATCAAATTTGACCTGGTATATGCATTTGCAAAGCAAAGACATTGTATACAAGTAGTTATAATGTATAATTGCCGTTTCTATCATATAAATCATTAGGCATTGTTCTTATGGTGTTGTTTGTGTGTTTATTCATCATACCATAGATGCAAATTACTTAGTGCAAAATATGTTTTTGGTTCTGAACAGGTAAATATCATCTAAGTCATTAGGCCTTGTTCTTATGGTGCTGTTTGTGTTTTATTCATGATACTATAGATGCAAATTGCTCAGGCAGAATATGTTTTTTGTTCTGAACAGAATATGTCCAGTTTTATTTTTTATTTTAAACCATTCTTTGTTTTGTTTTAAACTTAAAATTATTCTCAAGTCTCATATTTGTATGGTTTCATTTTGGTTTCTGTAGCTAAGGACATTAAAGGGTGGACATAGAGCAAGAGTGGGTTCACTGGCTTGGAACAGTCACATTCTGACAACAGGAGGAATGGATGGTAAAATAGTAAACAATGATGTTAGAGTGAGATCTCACATTGTTGAAACGTAGAGAGGACACGACCAGGAAGTTTGTGGGCTCAAGTGGTCATCCTCAGGACAACAATTGGCTAGTGGTGGAAATGATAATGTTGTTCACATATGGGATAGGTCCGTGGTTTCCTCAAATTCACCCACTAATGATAGTTCAAGCCCAATATCTCAACTACCAAATAAACAGATCATATCAAATGTATTTGATTCTTTATCTGCATGTAATTGTAATATGATAAGCTTCTAACATATAAAGTGACATGGTGCTTGGATAAATGTAATATGATGTATATGTTTAATTGAATGAAGAATACCCATTCTATTCATATTTCAAAAACATTTTTTTTTAATTTTAAAAATAAATTACCTTGGATAAATGTAATATGACATATATGTTTAATTGAATGAAAAATACCCATTTTGTTCATATTTCAACTAACAGTTTTTTTTAATTTTAAAAATAAATTACCTGCGGATGTACCTGTGGAACAGAAAATTGCGACGGTTGAAACCGTCGTAATATGATGTCATAGTTTTTTTTAAATATTTGCAACTTGCGGTGGTTCAAACTGCCACAATATACTTTCGCAATAAAACAAAAATCATTAAGAAAGTTAAGACGGTTGAAAACCGTCATAATATGGAGATTACGACAGTTAGCTACTCGTCGTGAAAATAACGACGGTTTGTACGACGGTTTTCACAACCGTCGCAATACGGCCTCGCGACGCACGTTTCTGTGACGGGATTGAAACTGTCGTAACTTACAAATTGCAACGGTTAAAACCATTGTAATCTATCAAAATGAACCGTCACAATTTTCCAATTTTCTTGTAGTGATATATGAGTGCATCTCGTTACATTTGGAGTTGAGGTAATATCCTTCCTTAACTAGAATCTCTCTAAATTTCCATGTTCACAAAATGAAGTGTATCAAATTATGTGTCATCATTGTCGTGTATATCATGATTGTGCGTATTTCACTATTTTGTATGCTTGAAATATGTTTTGGCTTGGTATTTATGCCTTAATGTGTAACAGCCCAATTTTAATAAATTGATTATTCATATTAATTTATTTATTTATTTGAGTGATTTTAATTATTGGATTTAACTGATTTATTCTATTTGGTAGAATAATGTGGGTTTACTATATATTCTCTAATTAATGATGAGATGGGATATTTTATGAGAAAATGAATTGGTAAATATTTTGAGAGAAGAATTATGATGGAAGGAAAAATGATAGAAAGAGATATAAAAGAAAAGTAGAGAGAAAGGAAAGGGAATGGAAAACATAAGAGAAAGAGGAGTGGAAAGAAAGAGGAGGAAGAGAAAAGAGGAGAAAAAGGGAAAAAGCTTGGAATCATCAAGAACAACTCCTAGCTTTTGATTTAATCAAGGTAAGGGTGTGAAATATCATTATATTTTCAATGTATATGATTATGTATGATTGGTTTGGATTGTTTGGATGTTTTTCTCCATTTTCCATTCTAGGGCATAAATGAGTTTAATCGGTAGAATCATGGTTTTAACGGTTGGAATCCAGAATAAGTGGTGTAGATTAGTCGAGGATTGTTAGACTAAGAGTACTGGAACTCGTTGGAATTGAATCGGGTGATTTTGGGAGTTTTTGGAGAGTTTTGGACAGTGAGGGTTTTGAACATCACGGACGTTCGCTAGCACCTTCGCTAGGCGAGCAGGTCGCGAGTGTTCGCTAGCAACTCGTTAAGCGAGTAGGCTAGCGAGTGGTCCCATACTTGGACATAATGTATTTGATCTTGTTCGCTGGTAGCGAGTGAGGTAGCGAAGGATTCACTAGGACCTCGCTGCAGTGAGTAGGTAGTGAAGCCTTACAGTAGCTTCTGTTTGCCTTCGCGAGCTTGTTCGCTAGGCGAACAGGTAGCGAGTGTTCGCTTGGAGCTCGCTAGGCGAGCAAGCTAGCGAGTGTGACAGCATTTTCATTTCTTTGTGTTTTTCCATCCAATGTTGATTGTTTGGTTTGATTGTGTTCAATCTTTATCAGAAATGAATAGTTTGTGTACTGTCGTGATATGTTATGCTGTGGGTAGCCGCATGGCGTGAATCCTAGATTGTGCAATATTATGAAATGTGGCCTTTTGGCATACATAATGCATTGTTTAAATTGATTAAAAATGCATGATGATATGTGATGAAGTGTGTTGCCGTTTGGCACGATGATGTGAATGCATATTGATTGTATGCAATATTGTGAATAATGCATGAGAACATATTATGAATATGTGTGCATTGCTTGATAAATGTGATGATGTTGAAAGTATGAATAATTGGATATGATGTGTGAGTGTGCAATCATGTTATAATTCTTGTGTGATGAATTATTGAGTATGCATGGGATTAAGATGCGAGAACGGTCTTAAGTGCATATGATTGTTGATTGCATACGCATCATTTGTGTCAAGAGGCAATGCTTGCTAGTCTCGTGGAGGCTAGTGATGAAGGTGAGAAAATACTTAGAAGGGGGGGGGGGGGTTGAATAAGGATTTTGAAAAAAATTATGGTAATAAAAACACAAAGATTTTTATCCTGGTTCGTTGAACTCAATTACTCCAGTCCACCCTATCAAGAGTGATTTGCCTTTCTCTTCAAAGACTTAATCCACTATAATCAACTGATTACAATATCAACCACTAAGAACAACTGTTCTTAGTCTTCTCAAGAACTACTGACCACAACTTGGTCTTCTCAAGGAACTTTTATAATCAAATGTAAACTAAACAAGTGTTTGAATGCTTCTAAGTAAACTGTATCACAACTGTGATTTACACTTAAGTTTAAGAACTATGAAAACTATTTATCAAAGGATAATAATTTGTATGAGAGCTTTGAGAGAGTTTTCAAATGAATTTTTTCAATGTTCGTCAACTGAAGAAAGTTGTTGAAGGCTTGCTTTTATAGACTTAGAAATCCAAGATGTTGCAAGCTTGAAGACCGTGTACTGCAAAGTAGTTGTAGCCTTTTGTCTTCACATCACTTGACCTTTCCTAGAAGTAGAATGTTCAGAGAAATCCTTTTTGCCTGAGTTCTTGTGTCTAGCATAAAAGAGGAAAGAGTCGTTTGGCATAACCAATGGATATAACTTCAAATAATCTTCTTCAACAAGTTTCTAATTCACAACAATTAACATCAGAGCCTTGAGTGATTAGAGTCTTGATGTCTTCAGAGTTTGTTGTATCAGAGTATTGCAGCAAGTGTACTTCAGCGTGTAATTAATCAGAGCAGAGTTTGGAGATCAGATCCTCAGTACATGCAGTGAACAGTACTATCAGAGTCTTCTGAAAAACAGTGCTTGAAACTCTTCATACAAAGTCTTCAGTCTACGCTTCAGATGTTTCTGTAGCTTCTGCTTCAGATCCTTCTGTAGGCAGCGTCAGAGTCTTCTGTAGGCAGCACTCAGAGTCTTCTAAGAGATGCTTCTGACGCTTCAGAGCCTTGCGTAGTTCAACATTCAGATCCATTTTTCTTTCAGAAGAATATTAGATTTAATATCTGCAGCAAAAAATACTAGAACAAATTTAGAGTATATAATTTCTTAATACAAAATTTCATAAGTGTTATCATCAAAACATAGAGATATAACTAAGAACCAATCTGTGTTCTAACAACCTCCCCCTTTTTGATGATGACAAAAACATAAGAAATTTGGTTCAATAAAAGGTAAATTATAACTCCCCCTGAGATTATGAATCTCCCCCTGAATTGAATACTAAGAAAGAATAGAGACTTCCCTTTTTGTATGAGTATTCTCTTCAGAATCAGAGCCTGAATGTTCAGAATTAGATCTTGATTTGGATGAACATTTCAGAGTCAGAGCCTGATTGATTAAAACTTGATCTGGGGATCTCAGAGTTACTTTAAAGAATTTTGTCAGATTTATCATTAGTTCTGAAGACTAAAAATTATCGTTAGTTATAATTTGATATGTCTGAATTCCATTCAGGTAAAGTTTATTTGAACAATCAGAATTTCATTTTCTCCCCCTTTTTGTCATAATCAAAAAGAAAAACTTTTAAAGACAAGTAAAAGGAAACAGAGAGAAAAGATACATTCATATAAAGAAAACATTCAGATTCATTCATTCATTCAAATAAGTACTCAGACAGAACAAGCAAAACATCAGATGAGAAATATAAAACAGGTGCTCAAACATCAGATAAAGAAAACATAAATCTAGGATTGTTTGGAAAGAAGCATCTTCATAAGGTGAGTGATCTCAGAAGAAGATTCTTCTTGCTTGGACATCCACTTCTCAATGTTCTCAGTCTTCTGATCTTGCCTTGCCATCCAGGACTTGATCTCAGATTGCCCAGCTTCCAACACAACAATCTTATCTTCTAATTCTGGGTTCTCTTTCTTGATCTCAGAAGAAGTAGACGGAGCAGATTCTGATGCAGGAGTAGGAGCAGAGTCAATTTCCGTTGGAGTTGCAGAGTCTGGAGGCACGGATGCAGATGATTTGTCCATAATCATCAGAGCCAAAGGATTATCTTTCTGAATGACTTCAGAAGCAGATCCTTCAATAGTCTCAGAAGTAGCAGACACTCCAGAAGATGAAGGTGCATTCTCAAGAAGCAAAGTAGGAGATCTAGTTACATTCCAAAGAATTTTTCTCGTAAGCTCAGCGAATCTGATCTTTGCATCATCAGAGCAGAAACTCTTCAGATTTGAAGCAACAGTATTAAATCTGGCAATGAACTTATCCCAGCATTCTTCAGAAGTTTCTGGATTGATGCTTGAGAGACATTTCTCTTCCATAGAGTTTAGACTAATTCTGATTTCCTTCTTGAAACTAGCAAACAGAGTATTAACATCCAATCTGGATTTTGGTTTAAGGTAGGTTTCAAGAGGTGTTGGTTTGGGTTGTTCTGGTGGAGGTGGTATGGTGAAAGTTGGGATGATGAACAGAGGACGAGGATAAGGTGGTGTCTTCTGAGCAGGCATAATGCAAAAGAATGGTTTTATTTTGCGAATGGATGGAATAACAGCTCTTGGGTTTTCAAAATAAGGAACAAAAGCTGATGGGTTTGGTTTAGGTGTTGGCGTTGATTCAAGAATGATAGCATCATATGAGATAGATGTATCTGGTTGTTTAGGTTCATATCCTCTGAGAGAAGGGGGTGAGCTAACATCTGGATGAACATCAGGTTCAGATGAATCAGATGAGGTAGATGAGGGACATGATGTAGAAGATACATCAAACATAGTTTTGAGGGGTTGGACATCTAGAATTTCAGAATCAGATATGTATGATTAAGTAGGTTTGGGTTGCTCAGGTTGAGGATTTGGATGTGGATTGGAAGGTGTAGATTTTGGTGGTTAAGATACAATAGGTTCAGATTGTATTGGTTCAGGTACAGAAGTTTGTTGTTGTTCGGGTTGTTATGGAGAAGGAACTTGTGGCGTTGGTGTTGGTTCTGCTGGTTTTGTTATTGGTGGTTCTGGTGGGGGAATGTCAGATGATTTTGGTGCAGGAGTTTGTTTGTCATATGGGGGATTTTCAGATGGTTTAGATTGTGATGGTTCAGATGGATACTTTTCAGATGGTGTTGCAATAGGTTGGGTTACAGATGGTCTAGCAGAGGGTTTCTTAGGTTTAGAAACACGAGGAGGTGAAGGTGAAGGTGATGGTATAAAAGGTTCATGAAGAGTTTTATCAGATGTTAATACCTCTTGTATAGTTTCCACAATTTCTTTGAGACTTGCCTCTAGAGGATTGATTTCTGATTTCTTGACTTTCTTTGGCTTGACAGCAGCAGCTTCACTAGTGGCTTTCCTCTTAGGTTTAGAAGGTTCTTCTGAAGCAACCTTTCTCTTCTTCTTATGTCTGGCCTCATACAGATCTAGAACAGGTTCACCTGCCTTCTGAACTAGATTTGGTGGCAGAGGAATTCCTTCATTCAGACAATCTGTGATATATTGCAGAACAATGTCCCTTGGTTCATTTGCAAAGAACATATGGAAATTTGCAACTGGGACTCTTCTTTGAGTGACCTCTTTAGAGTTGAATTTCTTTGGAGCAGAAGTAACTTCTTCTACCACTTTCATTCTCTGAAGACTCTTCCCGTTCAGAGGTTTTCCAACTGCAGAAGCCAATTCTTCCTTCATTCCAGCTTCAAACAGATGACTAACAAGACCATTCTCAGTTAGAATGTATGAGATAAGTCTTCCCATTGGTATCCAGTTTCTAAGCTTCTCGTGCTTGTTTTTGAACTCTTCCCTTGACTGTTTAACATGCGTACAAAGATGATTAAACAGAAGATATGGCAGATCCACCTTGGTACTCTGACTCAGACAATACATGAAGTAAAGCTGATCAGTGTTGACATAATCTGGAGAATTTGAAGATTTTCTGTGGTGAATGCAGCTCATGAAAATCTTGGCCCAGATTCTGTAAACTGGTTTCAGATCCTTGACCTTGTTAGAAGCTACTCCAGATGAGCAAACTTCTTTATAAACATCAGTCATGTCCACACGCCCAGATGGTAGATTAGTGACTCCATCTATCTCCTCGTATCCTATGATTTTTCTTATCAAAGCTTCAGTAATGATAATTTCTTTCCCCAGAACAAAAGAAACTATGAACTTAGGGCAACAAGATGCATGTATCCAGAATTCTTTTACGAGACGAGGGTAAACTGGTCCCATTAATCTGTCAAAGAACTTGGTCCAACACTGTGCATCAATGATAGGACGAAGATCATACCCATTTTCTGCAAATGATTCAAAGTTAAGTTGACTATGGACTCACACAGAACTTCCAACTTATCAACAGGCGTGAGTAGTGTTCTGATAGGTTCCTTAAATGGGACAACACCCATGTTTGATGAAGCAACTGCAGCCATTGTGGATTGAAACTGAGCTGAGGTTGAAGATGATGTAGCCATTGGTGAAGATGATGAAGGTTTAGGGTTTAGATGAAGGCTAAAGAGCAAACAGAAATGCATAAACGTGTTTGTGAGAGTGAAAAGTGTGAAATGGTGAGATTTGTGGAATTTATAGAAGAAATTTAGGGCTAACAGAAAGTCACACGCTCTACACGTTTTCATTTAACATTTAATGACATTTAAAGAAAAGAATATAATCATTTCAAAGCATTAAATGATTCTGACAATTGGGGGGAAAACCAAGAAATCAACTATTCAAACGTTACCTCAAATGTCTCTTCAGTATTGTGCAAGCCATCTTTTCAGATTCAGAGTGACACGTGTTTGCTTGCATGTGCTTCTGAATTCTCTTTGAGAAATGAAACGTTAGCCAACGTTCAGATCCTCTGAGACTTGTTAGTTTAGATACACACAGAAATAGTAATTCAAGAAATTAAATGAAAGACAGATGAAATACTTCAGAGTTTTAAACATTCTGCATCTGAGAAATTTTCTTCTGATAAATATTATTCTGGAAAAAATTCCATACCAATATTTTTCAGAATAAACTTAAACCTATCTTCAGCTAGGGGTTTTGTGAAAATATCAGCCCATTGATGATCTGTATCAACAAAGTCTAATTTTATAATACCCTTCTGAACATAGTCTCTGATGAAGTGATGTTTAATTTCTATATGCTTAGCTTTAAAGTGTAAAATTGGATTTTTAGATAAGCATATAGCAGAAGTATTATCACAGAATATAGAAATATTACTCTCAAAGATCTGATAGTCTTATAGCTGACTTTTCATCTAGAGCATCTGCGTGCTACATCCAGCAGCAACAATATATTCTGCTTCTGTAGTTGATAGAGCAATTGTAGGTTGTTTCTTGCTGTACCAGGAGATTAAATTTCTTCCCAGAAATTGATAACTTCCAGAAGTACTTTTTCTTTTAACTCTGTCTCCAGCGTAATCAGCATCACAGAATCCAACTAGTTTAAATTCATCAGATCTTCTGTAACACAAACCCACATTAGAAGTACCTTTCAGATACCTTAGAATCCTCTTAACAGCTGTTAAGTGTGATTCTCTAGGATCTGATTGGAATCTTGCACACAAGCATACACTGAATAAAATATCAAGTCTAGAAGCAGTTAAGTAGAGAAGAGATCCAATTATACTTTTGTAGAGTTTTTGATCTACTTTCTTACTTACCTCTTCCTTACCAAGAGTGCTTGTTGGATGCATAGGAGTCTTTGCCATCTTAATATCAATCATGTTGAACTTCTTCAGAAGCTCTTTTACATATTTGGTCTGATGAATGTAAGTGCAATCTAGAGTCTGGTTGACTTGAATTCCCAGAAAGAATCTCAATTCTCCCATCATGCTCATCTGAAAATCAGCTTGCATACATTGAGCAAACTCCTTTCCCAGCATAACATTGGTAGATCCAAATATAATATCATCTACATATATTTGACAAATTAACAAATATTTCTTAAATGTTTTACAGAAGAGAGTTGTGTCTGTAATACCCTAATTTTTACCCCTAAGATCCCACTTTTCGTTTGCATCATTACATACGCAAACAAGATCATACTTTATGGTTCTCCAGGAACCCTTGTTTGTTTCTTACTTGCTTTTTGTTGTTTATGTTTACTAACCTCTAACCAAAATACCAAAAATATTTTTTCAATTTGTTTGTTTCTTCTTCTTCTTTGTGTGTTTAGGATTTTGCAAGGAGATTGATGGCAAGGACATTCATTCAAGTCTAAAACAGATGGAAGTTTGACCTCATCTTGGTCAAACTATCAAGTGTTTGCTTCAATTATAAGTTACCTGGGGTAGTGGGCTATTCTATCAGGCAATGTGATTATTCAAGGTCAAGTTGTTTTGTATCGGAATTCATCAAGCTTTCAAGCCAAAGAACCTCTGCTAATTTTCTTCTTCAATTCCTCACTACGAAACCTTTCGCTCACTTATTCTTCTCCTATTTCCTTCCACCAAATTCACTCCAATAGAGACAAATTCATCCAGAATCAAAGAAGAAGAAAGAAGAAGAGAGTTTCGGTTTCATCATTTACCTGAGTTTGAAGGTAGTTTGAGCTTCACCGTCATTTTCGATCCGTTAATTTTGGTTGCATTTCTTTGAACTGTTGGTACTGTTGTGAAGAGCTTTTGATTATGATTCATTTTGTGTGATTTTCGTATCCCGTCGCATTGATTTGAGCTTGCTAGCTATGGCGTCAAAAAGTATCATCCGTGAGAACTTGGAGAAGATGATGAACGATTCATTGAGTTTTTGATTTCTTTTTATTTTGTTTTGTTTTTTAAGTGATGCACTGTTTTGATTGGGCCGTAGAATTTTTAGTCTCATTACCTTCTATTTTTCTACTGAACCTCCATCTCATTTGTTTTTTAAAGTCTTTTTTAATTTTCTTTTAATAATTTTCTAATATTTGAAATAATTTCTTAAAATAGATTTGGATCTTGAATTTTGATAAGATCTCATCAATATCAATGGACTTTGAGTGTCGATTTTATCCACTAAAAGAGGTGATTGATATTGATGATGATTTAATCGATCTAAGATTCAAATTGTGGTTTCTTTTCATTTTAGTTCTTATTCTTCTCCTTTTTCTTTTGATCAATGAAATCTATGGATCATAGATTGTTGATTATCAAAGATGTTTAATCTTCATTATTTCAAATCTATGGATGAATAATCATTGAGATAATTCTCCGTACTTTGGAATAGTGATAGATTACCTTTGATTAATTGATGAAAAATCTTGATTATGATGAGATCATTACCTCTTTTCTTTTTGTGTGGCATGTTTTAGGAGAGTGATTTATATATCACTTCTCTAACATGTGTTAACACTAACATTTTATTGACCGGCCTCAGATAGTCGTGGTTTTTACATAAACCCGATTACGATTGCTTAACATAGCGCTAAAGTGTCCCTTAATCGGAAAATGATCATTCGTGGCTCAAACTTATGTTTGAAAGTCCAAGTATGATTAGTTGCTTGTCTTAAGTCCACTACCTATGAAAATCATTGTTAGGAGGCTTTGATTCTATCAATCCTCTAATGAGTTTTCATTAACCATGGTCTAAGTGCAAAAATTAATCATCATTGATCATATGTTCTAACCACTAACCACTAATTCACTAACAATATCCTTGTATAATTTTGTTTATATTCTCTTCTTACTCCTTATTTCTTTGCTTTTATGCTTCCATGTTATCATTTCATATCATATCTTTGTTTATGTTTATGTCATTTCTCTTTTGTCCACTTGGACCATACCTCGTTCAAAACACTAATAAAGGATAAAAAAAATCTCTAAAAAAAATTGGTGCTTTTAACTTTCTGGTTATGCTCTTAGACTACTCTTGGACCTTTGGATTTAGAATTAGGACTCTCATTCCTATGCTTGGAGTATTGTGGATCTTAGCCTTTATTTGGCCCTCTCATTAGCTTATACTTTAAATCGGATGGAATTCTTTTTGCTTGCTATGGAGTGTGCTACAAGTCGGTTAGATCTTTCTTACCTCTAGCTTTTATTTTGGTTTATAGGATAGTCACTTCATCTCCTCCCCTTCTTAAATTTTCAAAACTTTCTCCCTCTTTCAAAGCCTTCTTGGTTTCAAACTTCAAAACCGCTTTCACAATAAAACCTTGACTTTTGTCAAGTGATTTTTTTTCAAACTTTGTTCTTCTTAATAAAAGTCGATCAATGTTAATCATGCTTTGACCAATTTCAAAAGACATAAAAAATATAAAAACTCATCAACTCTTTTTGTGCCTTTATGCACTTTTTCACTTTAAAACTTTTCATAAAGTTTAGACATGATTCATTTCTATAGTTGAGATGTAATCTGTAACACCCATTTTAATTATTTAGTCATTTTATTATTATTTTAAATATTTTATGTTGGTGTGCCCTTAGGTGGGATGTGTTGGTATATGATTGGTGAGTACCCTTGATATGTAAGGATCATTGGTGGTGTGGAGATAATAATATAATAGATAATAGTAATATTGGTGGTATTATTATTATTATTATTATTATTATTATTATTATTATTATTATTATTATTATTATTATTATTATGATTATTATCATTAGTATGAATATTATTATTGGTGGGTGTCCCTGATATAGGAGAATTATTGGTGGTGAATTGGTGTAGATATAATAATATAATAACTAATGGTAATATTGGTGGTGATTTGGTGTGAATATGATAATATAATGAATAATAGTAATATTGGTGGGGGTATTACTATTATTATTATATTTATTATATTTATTATATTTATTATTATTATTATATTTATTATATTTATTATTATTATTATATTATTCTTATTAATATTATTATTATTATAGGTGTGATAATATTATTATTATTATTATAATTATAATTATTGTTGGGTGTATTACTATTATTATTATTATGTTGAATATTACTATAATATTATAATAGTATTATATTATATTATTATTATTATTATAATGATTATTATAATTATTATATTAGAATTATTATTGGGAATATTAGTGGTTGGAATAAGTAAAATAAGAGGTGGAAGGGTTATTGGGAAGTTAGAATGGAAATATGAAAAGTCATGATAGAAACCATGAGGAAGGAAATATGAAGGGGTAGCAAGGAGATATTAGAAAAGTTGGTATAGAGAGAAAAGGGATTACCATAGATAGTGTGAAATTGGTGTGATAATAATAATATTATTATTATTATTATTATTATTATTATTATTATTATTATTATTATTATTATTATTATGTTATTTTTATTAGTTATTATTATTATTGGGATAGGAAATAAAAAGGAAAATAGAATATGAAGGGGTGGGGGAAGTATTAGAGAAAATAACACGATAGAAAGAGGGAAGAGAGAAAGAGCGATAGAAAGAGAGAAGAGGAAAGAACGAGAGAAGTGAGAAGAACGAAGGAAAAAGGGAACGAAGAACGGAAAGAAAAGAGGAGGCCAAGAGACCAAATCCAGGAAGAATTTCATCGATCAACCGATTAACAAGGTAAGGGGGAGAAACTTGATTGGGAATGGTATATACATGTATAAGGTAGTGGGGATTCCTTAACCCCGTAGGAATGTATCGTTGATGAAGTTTTATATTGACATGCTATTGATTGTTGAGTTATGTTGATGTTGATGGATTGAAATATGTTGATTGTTGGTGAATTGTTGTTTTTGGTTAATTTGGCGTATAGGTTGGGTTTACGGTTTTAGGGAAGTTCTGTGTGACCTTTTTGATGTGTCGATAGATTGTTTAAGTGATGACTTTGGAATAATATGTATATGATGATGTACGGATGTTTGATGTTGCCATTGTTGATTGACTGTTGGTGTTGGTTTGGTTTGAGTAAGGATCAGAGTAACTCTAAAGTGCCGGTAGTGTGCCGTAATATTGATCTGGAGTAGAATTATAGGAAGATTGATAAGCCTAATATGCATTGGTTGTAATACGGATAGTATAGGAAGTGGATGTTATAGAATAGGCTTGAATCGGAGAAGAGTGAGAATTCTGAACTGTGAGAACCTGAGAAGTCGCAGGCAACTCGCTAGCACTTCGCTTAGCGAGAAGGCAGCGAGCGTTCGCTAGGTGCTCGCCTAGCGAGTGAGGTAGTGAGTGAGTCCAGTAGGTTCTGTTTGCCTAGCGAGGGTGTAGCGAGCGTAGCAGAATGTGGTTTTTCTATGCTGTTATGCTGCGTGCGCTAAGAGTGTAGTGCCCTTGGACTTTGTTGATTATAGGGGAGATGATTGAGTGGTATAGAGTGAGTACTCGGTGATAGTATGTGATTTCCGTTACTAATTATTTAAATGGATAATTAGTTGGTGTATGAATCATGCAGAGCATGATGTAGTGATCAATAGGATCGTGTATTCCCGAGTGGTGGGACGTGTTTATATCTTGGTGATAAAGTATGAACTTGTTTACTTGGTGATGGTACTCGTTTTCCTTGATATTGTTGGTGAACAATTAGTTAATGTATATATATGTAGTGATCAGTAGGATCGTGCGTTCCCGAGTGTTGGGATGTGGTTATATCTGGTGTTATAGTATGAAGTTGTTTACTATCTGATTGATCTATACGGTGTTGGTGTATGTTATATCTGTACATATATGCATTGATGTATGATGATATGATCAGGAGGATCGTGTGCACTTTGAGTGCCTAATTATGATAGTTATGCATTGGTGTGTGCATATCATGGTGTTTTGGTGGGATGAATCATGTCTCAGGAGGAGCGTAAGTGATTCATCCGTACTCCTTTGTGGAGAATGGTGAGGGATAGATCATGTCTCAGGAGGAGCGTAAGTGGTCTATCCAGGTTCGATTGAATGAACCAATGAGTCGGTACCGCATGCATGGTGTTGTGTTGCATAATTGCATTATAATATGTTATATTGTAATTTGAACAGTAGGTTCGTTATATGGTGTTGTTGGGGTGAATAGTTGATGTGTTGGTGTGTTTTACTGCCTTATTTACATGTATTACATTACCATTATATTTTGATCATGATTTCTCACCCCTTTGTTGTTGTTGTGTCTGTGCTTCTCCGAAAGTACAGATAATCCAGGTACTTAGATAGCTTGGATGGTGGTGTGCCAGTCGAGTCTAGAATGCTCTGATACGTAGCACGGGACTTGGGTGTTTTGTTGTGTCTATGTTGAACTTATTTCTTTTTCCTGTGTCGTACCATGAATTTGATGTATTTTACTTTATGAAACAAATTCCGCTGTATTATTTTGAAAAAAATGAATAAAGTATTTTTATAAAATTTGGAGATGTGATATCCCACTTTTTGGTGAAAACTCTGATTATTATTTTAATATTCATATTTTATTTAATTTGGGAAAGTGGGGTGTTACAATTGGTATCAGAGCAGGTCGGTCCGTCCGGCCAATGTTGTCTAGTGTTATTGTTTCCTGGTATGCGACATGTGTGTAAAAACACTGTCGATACATGTTGTTGGTTAACTTCATTGGTAGAAGTGGAATGATTCCAGTGGGGGAGAAGTTGTATTTATCCGAAAAGCTACAGTGTGGTGGCTTAGTGTGTTGAGGAGTGATATCATAGTTTGGTAATGATGGTTTGTACTCCATCATGATTTCAGCTGTCTATTAACAAATTGAGGAACTGATCACCCTTAATCTCTTGTTAATAGTGGACGGGATTGTGTTGGATGGGATAGACGTATCTTGCAAGCTTGGGTGGCGTGAGCAGTGAATAGTCTTGAGTTAAGCTAAGTGCTTAAGGGATTATTTTGAGGAATCGGCGCAAGACGGTGTCGAGGTGTTTATTTGGACGGAAACTTTGAATGAGAAGGAAAGTGAAAAATTGGGAGTTGTCAGTTATTTGTGATTGTCCGGAGTTTTCCTACAGAGATAAGTGATTTACTACCGGGAATGTGAAGTGGAGCTTACAATCGAGTTAGTTTTGGAACTAGTCCGATATTGGTGACTTCGTATTGTGTGTTGCGTTGGGATTGGAAGAGTTGAAGAGTCAACTTGAAGATCTGCCGGAAGAGAGGTTCTTTTGTTTGAGTGTGTTACCGTAAGGTGCACCAATTTTGTTGGTTAGACAGACAGACGGTTTTGGGAAGTTTTGGGTGAACTATAAATAAGTGAACAAGGTGACTATCAAGGATCGGTATTCTCTTATAAGAGTTAAGGATTTGATGGAACAATTGATCGAGGAATGTGAGTTCCTTGGTCGTGTGACCTCGAGTAGAGTTGTTGTGGTTGTGGTATCAAAGATCGATGGTTGTATCGCAACGGGAGGCCCCAAGACCTGCTGTTGAGATTAGAAGTAATCGGGCTTTAAAATATTCAAAAGATTGAAAGTGTGTTGGATGGCCTCCTAAGTATAAAATTGTTGTTGTACGTCGAATTCCAAGATCGCAGCTTTTTACGGAATCGAAATCGGACACTCGGAAGTCAGGTGACGATCGAAAATAAGATTTTGGACTGTCATGTTCGCCAGGTCCTCGCCTAGCGAGTACGCTAGCGAATGGCTCCTCGTTCGCCATGGTGTTCGCCCAGCGAAGACGTCATGGGCAGGCAAAAGTGGTTTTCGTATTTTTGCCGTAACGGGAGAACCGTAAATCGGAATGACGCGTGGTTCAAAGCGTTGGAAAGCTATTGAAATTATCTATGAGATGGTGAAGTATTGACATGGAATTAATCTATTTATTGATGAAGTGTGTTTGAATGTTGTGGTAAGGACGGGCGGTACGGTACGTGTTCCCGCCATAACTCACAACTTGTTTGTCCATTTGGCATGGGATCTTCTCTAATTATTTATATAAGGCGATGGTTGTGTTAATAAATGATATTTTGAGGTATTCGAAGAGTATAGAGGATTATGTTGAGCATAAGGAACTGGAGTTATCAGTGTTGGAAAAAGAGCGGTGATATACTTCCGTAAGGAAAGTTCTGCCGAATCCGATAGAACTAATTGTGGTGTTTGTGATGCTTGTTGATATAATTAGGGGATTTACTAAAGACAACTTCAGCGAGTTTCAATTATGCAAAAGGCAACTTGGAGTATATAAGAGAAATCATCCGACCAGTGATTTAGAGTTGGTTACTATTATTGTTGTACCAGAATCGGAGGCTTCGAAAGTTCAGACTGAGATCGGAGATGTTTGGTGATCTTAAGAGTTTAAGGTGTTTGTTTAATTTGAATCAGACGAATATGAGGCATAGGAAATAATTGAGACTTCGGAAGGAGTACGGCTTCGAGTTGAATTACCATTCGGGTGAAGTGCATGTGGTAGATGATGCGGTGAATTGGAAATGTCTGCGTATACCGAAGATGACGGTGAGAAGAGTTAGAACTGATTGAGAAATTTCATAATATGTGTTTTGTGAGTAAGGATACTTCTTATGGAGTTAAGCTTTTATTATTAAGATCTGACTAGTGATATCCTTGAGAAGAATCGAGAAAGTCAGAAATCTGGGTTGAATAGTGAATTAGTAAAATTAATAAATTAGAGTCGAAGAGTGGATTGTCGGGTTTGTGGAAATAATACCACGAGGTGTTATGATAGAGTATGTATATCAGATGTTGTTGAAGGGAGTAGGAGTACTCGTGAAGAAATACATTGAGGTAGATGGAGTATCCATCTCGGTGCTATGAAGAAGTAACCGAACTTGAGTATATTGTTTTTGAGACCATGAATAAGGAGAGGTGGAATATGCTAGTTAGAATTGTCGGAATTCGAAGAGTGAACATCAGAGACTGTTGAGTCTGATGCAGTCGTTAAATATTCCAGAGTGGAAATTAGGTAGTATTTTCACGAAATTGGTGTTGAGATTGCTGAAGAATTTGTAAAGACATAATTTTAATTTGGATTGTTAGGAGCAGATTAACTATTCCGTGTTAAGGATATACGAGATGCATATTGAGAAAGTGGTGAAGTTGGATGAGATACTGACGAATATTGTGTCAGATGGAAATTTGAGGTTTATAGTGAGATTTTGGAGGGGCTTACAGGAAGCTTCGAGTACTAAGTTGAAGTTGAGTTCGACTTACCATCCGCAAACTGATGGTCAGTCAGAGAGGACTATTGAGTCTGTAGAGAATTGGTGAGAGCTTGGGTGTTGGATCAAGGTGGGTCGTGGGATGATTAATTACCGTTGATTGAGTTACCTATAATAACGGCTACCATCCTAGTGTCGGAATGACACTATATGTGGCTTGGTGAGGTAGGGAGTATAGGAATCTACTGTGTTGGAATGGGTCGAGTGAGAGTGTTGTGCTCAGACCTGAAAATTATGTTTGAGATGGCTGAGAAGATCAAGAGGATCCAAAAAAAATGTGTTTTGAGAGTCACGCCAGTGACTGATGTTGGTCGAACTTCGAAGTCTTAGAAGTTCGCACCGTGTTCTGTGGTTTGTATCAGAGTGGCGTAGCGGAGGCATGGGAAGAGTAACATGTTAGACTGTTTTTCCGTTGCCGTTGTGAATTGGCATGACGTGTTCCATGTGTCTGGTTGAGAAAGTACATTGAATCAGGTGGATAATGTACTAGTGAAAAATAATTTGAGTGTTGAAGCATTGCTGGTTCATTGTGACGAACGGAAGTCAACTCCGAGGGGAGGAGACATCTTTGGTGAAAGTGGCTTGGAGAGGTGCTGCAGAAGGCAGTGTGACCTGGAAATTGGAATGAAGGATGCGGGAAGCGTATCCGGATTGGTTTCCATCAGGTAATTTTCGAGGACGAAAATAATTAAAGTGGGGGAGAGTTGTAACACCCATTTTAATTATTTAGTCATTTTATTATTATTTTAAATATTTTATGTTGGTGTGCCCTTAGGTGAGATGTGTTGGTATATGATTGGTGAGTATCCTTGATATGTAAGGATCATTGGTGGTGTGGAGATAATAATATAATAGATAATAGTAATATTGGTGGTATTATTATTATTATTATTATTATTATTATTATTATTATTATTATTATTATTATTATTATTATTATTATTATTATTATTATTATTATTATGATTATTATCATTAGTATGAATATTATTATTGGTGGGTGTCCCTGATATGGGAGAATTATTGGTGGTGAATAGGTGTAGATATAATAATATAATAACTAATGGTAATATTGGTGGTGATTTGGTGTGAATATGATAATATAATGAATAATAGTAATATTGGTGGGGGTATTACTATTATTATTATATTTATTATATTTATTATTATTATTATTATTATTATATTTTTTATTATTATTATATTATTATTCTTATTAATATTATTATTATTATAGGTGTGATAATATTATTATTATTATTATAATTATAATTATTGTTGGGTGTATTACTATTATTATTATTATGTTGAATATTACTATAATATTATAATAGTATTATATTATATTATTATTATTATTATAATGATTATTATAATTATTATATTAGAATTATTATTGGGAATATTAGTGGTTGGAATAAGTAAAATAAGAGGTGGAAGGGTTATTGGGAAGTTAGAATGGAAATATGAAAAGTCATGATAGAAACCATGAGGAAGGAAATATGAAGGGGTAGCAAGGAGATATTAGAAAAGTTGGTATAGAGAGAAAAGGGATTACCATAGATCGTGGGAAATTGGTGTGATAATAATAATAATAATATTATTATTATTATTATTATTATTATTATTATTATTATTATTATTATTATTATGTTATTTTTATTAGTTATTATTATTATTGGGATAGGAAATAAAAAGGAAAATAGAATATGAAGGGGTGGGGGAAGTATTAGAGAAAATAACACGATAGAAAGAGGGAAGAGAGAAAGAGCGGTAGAAAGAGAGAAGAGGAAAGAACGAGAGAAGTGAGAAGAACGAAGGAAAAAGGGAACGAAGAACGGAAAGAAAAGAGGAGGCCAAGAGACCAAATCCAGGAAGAATTTCATCGATCAACCGATTAACAAGGTAAGGGGGGAGAAACTTGATTGGGAATGGTATATACATGTATAGGGTAGTGGGGATTCCTTAACCCCGTAGGAATGTATCGTTGATGAAGTTTTATATTGACATGCTATTGATTGTTGAGTTATGTTGATGTTGATGGATTGAAATATGTTAATTGTTGGTGAATTGTGGTTTTTGGTTAATTTGGCGTATAGGTTGGGTTTACGGTTTTAGGGAAGTTCTGTGTGACCTTTTTGATGTGTCGATAGATTGTTTAAGTGATGATTTTGGAATAATATGTATATGATGATGTACGGATGTTTGATGTTGCCATTGTTGATTGACTGTTGGTGTTGGTTTGGTTTGAGTAAGGTTCAGAGTAACTCTAAAGTGCCGGTAGTGTGCCGTAATGTTGATCTGGAGTAGAATTATAGGAAGATTGATAAGCCTAATATGCATTGGTTGTAATACGGATAGTATAGGAAGTGGATGTTATAGAATAGGCTTGAATCAGAGAAGAGTGAGAATTCTGAACTGTGAGAGCTTGAGAAGTCGCAGGCAACTCGCTAGCACTTCGCTTAGCGAGAAGGCAGCGAGCGTTCGCTAGGTGCTCGCCTAGCGAGTGAGGTAGCCAGTGAGTCCAGTAGGTTCTGTTTGCCTAGCGAGGGTGTAGCGAGCGTAGCAGAATGTGGTTTTTCTATGCTGTTATGCTGTGTGCGCTAAGAGTGTAGTACCCTTGGACTTTGTTGATTATAGGGGAGATGATTGAGTGGTATAGAGTGAGTACTCGGTGATAGTATGTGATTTCTGTTACTAATTATTTAAATGGATAATTAGTTGGTGTATGAATCATGCAGAGCATGGTGTAGTGATCAGTAGGATCGTGTATTCCCGAGTGGTGGGACGTGTTTATATCTTGGTGATAAAGTATGAACTTGTTTACTTGGTGATGGTACTCGTTTTCCTTGATATTGTTGGTGAACAATTAGTTAATGTATATATATGTAGTGATCAGTAGGATCGTGCGTTCCCGAGTGTTGGGATGTGGTTATATCTGGTGTTATAGTATGAAGTTGTTTACTATCTGATTGATCTATACGGTGTTGGTGTATGTTATATCTGTACATATATGCATTGATGTATGATGATATGATCAGGAGGATCGTGTGCACTTTGAGTGCCTAATTATGATAGTTATGCATTGGTGTGTGCATATCATGGTGTTTTGGTGGGATGAATCATGTCTCAGGAGGAGCGTAAGTGATTCATCCGTACTCCTTTGTGGAGAATGGTGAGGGATAGATCATGTCTCAGGAGGAGCGTAAGTGGTCTATCCAGGTTCGATTGAATGAACCAATGAGTCGGTACCGCATGCATGGTGTTGTGTTGCATAATTGCATTATAATATGTTATATTGTAATTTGAACAGTAGGTTCGTTATATGGTGTTGTTGGGGTGAATAGTTGATGTGTTGGTGTGTTTTACTGCCTTATTTACATGTATTACATTACCATTATATTTTGATCATGATTTCTCACCCCTTTGCTGTTGTTGTGTCTGTGCTTCCCCGGAAGTACAGATAATCCAGGTACTTAGATAGCTTGGATGGTGGTGTGCCAGTCGAGTCTAGAATGCTCTGATACGTAGCACGGGACTTGGGTGTTTTGTTGTGTCTATGTTGAACTTATTTCTTTTTCCTGTGTCGTACCATGAATTTGATGTATTTTACTTTATGAAACAAATTCCGCTGTATTATTTTGAAAAGAATGAATAAAGTATTTTTATAAAATTTGGAGATGTGATATCCCACTTTTTGGTGAAAACTCTGATTATTATTTTAATATTCATATTTTATTTAATTTGGGAAAGTGGGGTGTTACATAATCCTCCTATTTCCCATAGTATTAAGACTTTGACATTTTCCACGTTGATGTTGAGTGATAGTCTTGTTGATAATCCAAGCAAATCCTCCATCTTTATGTGACGCAAATGTTTTCTTAATACTTGTGGGCGACTAGTCGCAGTTTTCTCCTTAAAATGACGACTTGTCTTTACATCTAAAATCAATCAAAACCAACAAATTTTTGTCATTTATACCACGAACTACGGGGTTTTGATCCTATATTGCACTTTGTGGGTACGTAGGCATGAGGCGATAAGTCTCTCCAAACACAAAAATCTAAAAAATAATCCTTTTCTCATCTTCCCAATCTCTTTTCAAACAAACCATTTTCAAACCAAAAAACGTAAATATTTCAAAGGGCTCCTATAGAGTACTATAGACGTTTTGGGTGCTAACACATTCCCATTGCGTAACCAACCCCCTTACCTCGATCTCTGTTTCTTGTTCTCGTTTTAGAACTCTTTGGGTTTTGTTCGGTTTTTTTTCCTTTCCTTTATTTGGATAAAATAAAAGTGCGGTGGCGACTCTTGTTTTTAAGTTAAGTTAATCAATAGCTTACACTCACGATTTTTACCGCTACAGAAAAGTGGCAACTCTGTTGGGGACATTTAGGTTCCTAGTGGGTTTCGCCTACTTTGATTTATTTATTGTTTTTTGTTTGACTTGTTTGTTATTGATTGTTCTGTTTTGGTGCCTGGTAATCTGTGTGGTGAGATAAGTCCTATACCCGAACTTGAGTGCACTTATGATAGGAGGGTGGTATAGTCTTGTTGGCTTACGTGGAGTAGTCCTTACTAAGCTGACTAGAGATCCCCCGCTCGGTGGAGGCCCCTTTGGAATTACTGATGTCTTACGAGTAGTCGTAATTGATATTACTTTTTCCGACTGGGAGCCTGAGAAGCTGAGGACCTTAGAACCCTTTAACCCATCTTGGCCTTATTAGGACGTGGTGCGGTGGCTGTTCAGGTGTCGACTTGAATTAGTCGTTACGCGATACCACACTCAGATGAGTTTCTCTTGAGAATATTGTTGGCCGACGAGTAGTCGTTTAAGCCGATAATATCCAAAAGATGGAATTATGACTTTGGGAACTTTTTAGAACCTTGTTCTACAGGTGATGATATAACCATAGTACATACCATTGTGGGTTGGTTGGTTCTTACCTTTGGCTCCATGCTCGTGCCGAACCTTTGAACCTGTGTGCTTTGTATGTCTTGTTTGTGGGTGTTGCATCTTGCACTCATGCATTTATGAGCATTGTGTTTCAGTTGGTTTTTAAGGATCTCAGAGATTTTCTTTTGCAAACATCGCAGATATTGTTGATTATGGACATTGGAAGGAGAAACACTCAGAAGTACAGTTTTCGGGCTCCTGATCTTACAGAATTGAGAAAGCTAGTGTCCTTGGTAGATGATCGTTCAGGCTTCTTATCTCGTTATGGGAGACTTTTATTTGTTCTTTCTACCAACATTGAAGACGGAATTCTGAATACCCTTATGCAGTTCTATGATCCTATTTACCGATGCTTTACTTTTCCCGATTATCAGCTCATGCCGACCTTGGAAGAATATGCTTATTTGTTGGGTGTACCGGTTTCTGATATTGCTGCAGCGACCCATTTGACGAAATCGGATATTGATGCAAATCTAAAGACTAAGGGAGGCCTCAAGGGTTTAACTTCTAAGTTCTTGATTGAGAAGGCCACTTTATTTGCTGACATTGGTCGCACGTTGGTGTTTGAGGCTATATTTGCTTTACTCATCTATGGACTAGTCTTGTTTCCTAATATTGACAATTTTGTGGATGTTAATGCTATTAGAATTTTCTTGATTGGGAACCCTGTTCCAACTTTTCTTGGTGACACTTATTTCTCCATCCATAGTAGGACTTCTAAGGGAAACGGTACCATTGTTTGCTGTCTACCTCTGCTGTATAATTGGTTCGTTTCACACTTACCCCAGACATCTGTTTTTAGGAAAAACAAGGATTGTTTAAGGTGGTCTCAAAGGATTATGTCTCTTACGCATGCTGGTATCACTTGGTCTTCTTCGGTTTATGACAATGTCCAAATTATTGATAGTTGTGGAGAATTCGCCAATGTTCCTCTTCTTGGAATACAAGGCGGAATTAACTACAACCCGAGTCTAGCTCGCCGTCAGCTGGGTTATATGTTGAAGGATAGGCCTAAAAATATTTTATTAGAGGGTTTATTCTTTTAAGGAGGGGATGATTCTCTTGGTTTGAGAAGAAGAATGGCTCATGCTTGGACTAAGATTCACAGGTTGGATAGAGGGGAGCTTGGAAGACAAGTTTGCATTGCCTTGGAACCTTACACGCTTTGGGTGAAGAAGAGGGCTATGGAGCTTAAGATGCCTTATCCTATTGAGAAACCCCTGACTACAGTGATCTCTACGCCACTCCCTGTTTCTTCTGATGATGTGAAGACTCTTCAAGATGCTTTGGCTAAGATGAAGGAAGAGAAAGAGATGTGGGAAAGTAAGTTTCAAGCTTCTGACAAAGAGAAAATGGAATTGCAAAAACAGATAAAGGAGAAAGATGACTAGATAGAGTTACTTGAGCGGCGCGCTGTGAAGAGGCATGCAGAGGATATATTTTCCTCTACTACTCCATCATCACATCCTCCTACTTCTGGTGCTTGGAAGGGTATTGTGGATCAGCTTGTGCTAGAGAAGATCACCATGAAGCACAATTATGAGAAATAGATTAAGAGACTCCGAAGGAAGTATCAGCTCGGATCGTCATCAGATGTTCCTTAGGACCTAGCTTTTTCTTATTTTGATATTATTGTATCTTGTACTTCCAAGTGTAACTCTTTCCAATATTCAATGAAATAAGATGTTTATCAGTATTTGAAAAAGTGTTATTTCTTTATGATGTTTGTAATTGCTTTATATCTTAAAGATCCTTGAAAACAGATTGAAACATTTGCATCTTGCATTTGCATTCGCATCATTGTGCATTTTGTTGTTCCTTTTCCAGGTGGCTGATGTGTTTCTTTTGGTCTTCATTCAGTCAAGCTGTCGCATCACTACAACACTCGGGCTAACTCCAAGAAGAAGATGGATCATTTACAGCAAGAGAATCGCGAGCTCCGTGAAGAGGTAACAACCCTTAAGGATAGTTTGGAAAGACTGACTACCGCAATGGAAGCTCTGGTGGCTGCTCAGAATCAGCCACCAATACCTCCTCCTTCTCCTGTCCAAAGAACTGTGATTTCTGAGATCGGATCGACGCCCATTTCTGTGGCCCCGATTAATGCTTCTCAATATCATATGCCTGCTGGTTTTCCTTGGGGCATGCCTTTCAATTATGTGCCAGAGGGATATCAACCTCCTGTTTCTGAAGGTCCAAGAGTGTCTGCTGTCATGGTTGTACCACCTCCTGTGGTTAATGTTGTTCCTAATGCTGAAATTCCAGTTGTTCCTACCGTCATACTTGTGCCACCGCCTGTAACTCACGCTATGCCTTATACTGAAGAACAAATTTTCCACACTGCTCCGAGCGAGAGTTTGGATGTTATGGATCGAATAGATGACTTTCAAGATCAGTTTGCTGAAATGTAGAGAGAAATAAGGGCTTTAAGAGGAAAGGAGTTATTTGGGAAGAATGCTCATGAGCTTTGTCTTGTTCCAAATGTGAAGATTCCCGCCAAGTTCAATGTTCCGGATTTTGAGAAATACAAAGGGAACACTTGTCCGCAAAGTCATTTGATCATGTATGCTAGAAAGATGTCTACCTATACTGACAACCATCAGTTGTTGATCCACTATTTTCAAGATAGTCTTACTGGTGCTGCGCTGAAGTGGTATATGGGACTCGATAGTACGCAAATCAAGACATTCAATGATCTTTGTGAAGCTTTTGTTCGTCAGTATAAGTATAATATTGATATGGCGCTAGACCGTGATCAGCTCCGCGCAATGTCTCAAAAAGAGAAAGAAACTTTTAAAGAATATGCACAGAGATGGCGTGAGATTGCAGCTCAGATAAGCCCTCCGCTTGAAGAGAAAGAAATGACCACGATTTTTTTGAAGACTCTGAGTCCATTTTACTATGAAAGGATAGTTGCGAGCGCTCCTAGTGATTTCACAGAAATGGTTAATATGGGGATGAGATTAGAGGAAGCTATCCGTGAGGGACGTTTGATAAAAGAAGGAAATTCTGGAAGTACGAAAAAGCCTGGTGTTGGGTTCCCTAAGAAAAAAGAGGGAGAAACTAATGTTATATCTCAGGAAAGGTCTAGAAGACGCAGAGTTGTGAACAACAATGGTAGTCGTCGTCAGCAACAAGTAGCATCTGTTACGCCTGTTATCAGTAACACCCCTGCCGCTCAAGCTACTTCAAGTTATCAACCACGTTTCTAAGAGAAGACAACTCAACAAGGTCGTACACATAGGAAAACACAATTTGATCCCATTCCAATGACGTATACTGAGCTATTTTCGGCTTTAATAAAGAAGAATTTGGTTCAACCTCGTGATCCGCCGGCTGTTCCAACTGAAATTCCATGGTGGTATAAGCCAGATGCTCATTGCGCATTTCATCAAGGTGCCCCTGGACATGATATCGAAAATTGCTATCCTTTGAAACATGAAGTTGCAAAGCTCGTAAAAAGTGGTATTCTGTCTTTTGAAGATACCAACCCTAATGTGCAATCAAATCCGTTTCCTAATCATGGTAATGCAACTGTCAATATGGTATATGGTTGTCCTGGCACATACCGTATTTTCGATATTCGATGGATTCGGAGATCGCTTGTTGAAATGCATGCTACTTTGAGTGAGTTCCATGATATTGAGCATGATTATGCCGCCTGTTGTATTTGTTCTGTGAACCCTCGTGGGTGTGTGATTGTAAAAAGGGACTTACAAAAAATGATTGACAAAAATTTGATTCAGGTTACTGCAAACAGAAATGAAGTTGAAAACGAGGTGAATATCATAGTCCCACGTTTCAATATTCCTGAGCGAGTTGTAATTTCTTACAATAGTCAGAAATCTATTGTGACGCCTTTGGTTATCCGTTTGCTTGGCCCGACACCGTATGAATCTGATAAAGCCGTTCCCTACAAATACAATGCTACTATGTTGGAGGATGGAAAAGAGGTTCCCATTCCTTCTCTTCCCTCGGTTGTGACTATTGCTGATGTTAGACGTGTAACCAGAAGTGGTCGAGTATTTGCTAATGTGCCCTCAAAGACAAGTGAAGATACTGTGGGTAAGCAAATTCAGTTGAAGACTTCTGTGGAGTCTGGTCAATCAAGTGATGTAAATCAGAAGTCAGATAATGATGAGGTATTGAAATTGATCAAGAAGAGTGAATATAATGTGGTGGATCAACTGTTACATACACCGTCAAAAATATCTGTTTTATCTCTGTTAATGAGCTCTGAGGCTCATCGTGAATTGTTACAGAAAATATTGGAACAAGCTTATGTAGATCATGATGTGACTGTTAACCAGTTTGATATTATTGTTGCCAATATCACTGCGTGTAATAATCTGAGTTTTTGTGATGAAGAGTTGACCGAGCATGGAAGAAATCATAATTTGGCTCTCCATATTTCCACGAATTGCCAGGAAGACGCTCTATCCAATGTGCTGGTTGATACTGGGTCATCGTTGAATGTGATGCCAAAATCTACTTTGTCCAGATTATCTTATCAAGGTACTCCTATGAGGTTTAGTGGGGTCATTGTGAAAGCCTTTGATGGATCGAGGAAAACTGTGATTGGAGAGGTTGATCTCCCTATCAAGATTGGTCCGTTTTTTTTCTAAATCACTTTTCAAGTCATCGATATTCGTCCTGCTTACAAGTTATCTTCTAGGACGCCCATGGATCCATGAAGCTGGAGCTGTTACTTCGACACTGCACCAAAAGTTAAAATTCATGCAGAATGGTAAACTTGTTGTTGTTGGTGGAGAGCAGGTTATGTTGGTAAGCAGTTTGTCGTCTTTTTCTTATATCGATGCGGAAGAGGATATTGGAACTCCGTTTCAGGCTCTTTCTATGGTTGATAAAGCTATTAAGAAGGATGGGGTGTCCATGTCTTCTATAAAAGATGCACAACATATAGTGGATAATGGCCAAGCTAATGGATGGGGCCGAATCATTGAAGTTGCTGAGAAAAAAGATAGAGCTGGTTTGGGTTTTACATTTGGTTCAACCCGAAATAAGCTAAAGAGTATTCATGAAGTTTTTTGAAGTGCTGGGTTCATCCATTGCAAAGATCATTTTACAGCTGCAATTCTTGAAGATGACCAAGAGGAAGAAATGCCCAACTTTGTGACACGTGGATTGATATGCTAGAATTGGATCGCTGTTGACGTTCCTACTGTTGTTCATGTTTCAAAGTAATTTGTTTTTGTTTCTTTCAAAAAAATCCTTTCACTCTGCCCAAGGTGAAAGTGAATTTGTGAGGGCTTTGTTTCAACTTTTATCATCATCAATAAAATGTTTTTCTGTTTATCCATATGTTGTTTTCCTTTTTTGCTTTATTTCTGAAAAATGGTAACATAAAAAACCGAAAAAATATAATAATGTCATAATCACTCTTATCTGCATAATATTTTCATTTTTTTTGTTCATATTCTAAAATCAAACATAAATCATTGTGCAGATTGATTGTTAAACCCATTAGAAACAATGACCATATGCCCTCTCCCAACTTTGAGTTCCCTGTGTTTGAAGCGGAAGAGGAGGATATTGAAGAAATTCCTGATGAGATTTCTCGATTGCTTGAGCACGAGGAAAAGGCCATTTAGCCTCATGAAGAGCCGGTGGAATTGGTTAATCTGGGTTCCGATGATGACAAGAAAGAAGTCAAGATTGGGGCACTGCTTTAGTCAGATGTTAAGAAGAGGATGATAGAGCTTCTTAGAGAATATGTTGACTTGTTTGCTTGGTCCTATCAAGACATGCCTGGTCTTGATACTGGTATTATGGAGCACCATTTGCCATTAAAGCCTGAATGTTCACCTGTGAAGCAGAAATTGAGAAGAACTTATCCTGACTTAGTCGTGAAGATTAAAGAAGAGGTTCAAAAGCAGATTGATGCTGGTTTTCTTGTGACCGTCGAATATCCTCAATGGGTGGCCAATATTGTTCCTGTTCCAAAGAAAGACGGAAAAGTTCGAATGTGCGTTGACTATAGAGATTTGAATAAAGCAAGTCCAAAAGATGATTTTCCACTACCACACATTGATTTGTTGGTAGATAATACTGCTAAGTTCAATATCTTTTCATTTATGGATGGATTTTCCGGTTATAATCAAATAAAGATGACACTTGAGGATATGGAAAAAACAACATTCATTACACCCTGGGGAACATTCTGTTACAGAGTGATGCCCTTCGGTTTAAAAAATGCTGGTGCAACGTACCAGAGAGCTATGACCACTCTGTTCCATGATATGATGCATAAAGAAATTGAGGTCTATGTGGATGATATGATTTGTAAGTCGAAGACTGAAGAAGATCATATTAAAAATTTATTGAAGTTGTTTCAACGTTTGAGAAAGTTTAAGCTCCGTCTGAATCCTAATAAATGCACTTTTGGTGTTCGTTCTAGAAAATTGTTAGGCTTTATTGTCAGTCAGAAAGGAATTGAAGTTGATCTGGTAAAGTTAAAGCTATCCAGGAGATGCCTGCACCCAAAACAGAAAAACAAGTAAGAGGATTCTTGGGACGTTTGAACTATATCTCTCGATTTATATCCAATATGACTGCCACATGTGCACTGATTTTCAAACTTCTCCGCAAAGATCAGGGTTGTGTCTGGACAGAAGACTGTCAGAAAGCTTTCGAAAGAATTAAAGAGTATCTGCTTGAACCTCCTATTTTGTCTCCTCCCGTAGAAGGAAGACCTTTGATCATGTATTTGACCGTGCTAGAAGAGTCTATGGGTTGTGTTCTGGGTCAACAAGATGAATCCGGGAGAAAAGAATTTGCCGTTTATTATTTGAGCAAGAAGTTCACTGATTGTGAGTCTCGTTACACGATGCTTGAAAAGACATGTTGTGTTCTAGCTTGGGCTGCCAAGCGCCTTCGCCAGTATATGTTGAATTGTACAACTTGATTGATATCTAAAATGGATCCAATCAAGTATATCTTTGAAAAGCCTGCTTTAACTGGGAGGATTGCTCGTTGGCAAATGTTGTTATCAGAATATGATATCGAGTACCGAACTCAAAAGGCAATAAAAGGAAGTGTTTTGGCTGATCATTTGGCACACCAGCCAATTGATGACTATCAACCTATTCGGTTTGACTTTCCTAATGAGGATGTGATGTATCTAAAGGTTAAAGATTGTGAGGAACCATTACCTGAAGAAGGACTTGAGCCTGGATCCCGTTGAGGTTTGATTTTTGATGGAGCTGTTAATGAGTATGGCAGAGGTATTGGTGCAATTATTGTTACTCCTCATGGTTCTCATATTCCTTTCACTGCAAGGTTGGTTTTCACTTGCACAAATAATGCGACTGAGTATGAAGCATGTATTATGGGCTTGGAAGAAGCTATCGATTTAAGGATCAAGATTCTGGATGTGTATGGAGATTCAGCTTTAGTGATTAATCAGATTAAAGGGAAGTGGGAGACACGTCAACCTGATTTGATTCCTTATCGTGATTATGCAAGAAGGTTGTCAACTTTCTTCAATAAAGTCGAGTTTCACCATATACCAAGAGCAGAGAATCGAATGGCAGATGCTTTAGCGACTTTATCCTCCATGATTGTGGTAAATCGTTGGAATGATGTGCCAAAGATTAGTGTGATGCGTCTTGATAGACCAGCTCATGTGTTTGTAGTTGAAGAGGTTGTTGATGATAAACCATGGTATTATGATATTAAATGCTTTCTTCAGAATCAAGAGTACCCACTTGGGGCATCCAAGAAGGATAAGAAAACTTTGAGAAGATTGGCTGGTAGTTTCTTCTTGAATGATGATGTGATGTATAAGAGAAATTATGACATGATCTTGCTCAGATGCGTGGATAGACACGAAGCAGATATGTTGATGAAAGAAATCCATGAAGGATCCTTTGGAACCCATGCCAATGGACACGCGATGGCTAAAAAGATGTTAAGGGCAGGTTACTATTGGATGACAATGGAATCTGACTGTCGTAAATATGTGAAAAGTGCCATAAATGCCAAATTTATGCTGACAAGATTCATGTGCCTCCAACTCCTCTCAATATTATCTCTTCTCCATGGCCTTTTTCAATGTGGGGCATTGATATGATTGGAATGATTGAGCCTAAAGCGTTGAACGGACACCGTTTCATATTGGTGGCTATTGACTATTTTACCAAATGGGTTGAAGCGGCATCATATGCAAATGTGACTAAGCAAGTAGTGGTCCGGTTTATCAAGAATCAAATCATTTGTCGGTATGGTGTTTCGAGCAAGATCATCACTGATAATGGGTCAAATTTAAATAACAAGATGATGAAGGAATTATGCGATGAGTTTAAGATTGAGCATCATAATTCTTCTCCTTATAGACCCAAGATGAATGGGGCTGTTAAAGCTGCTAAGAACATTAAGAAGATTATTCAAAAGATGGTTGTTACATACAAGGATTGGCATGATATGCTTCCTTTCGCTCTGCATGGGTATCGTACATCCGTTCGCACTTCAACAGGGGCAACCCCTTTTTCTCTTGTTTATGGCATGGAAGCAGTGCTCCCGATAGAGGTTGAAATTCCTTCTATGAGAGTTTTGATGGAAGCTGAATTGTCTGAGGCTGAATGATGTCAAAGTAGATACGACCAGTTGAATCTGATTGAAGAGAAAAGAATGACGGCCTTGTGTCATAGCCAATTATATCAACAAAGAATGAAGAAAGCATTTGATAAGAAGGTTCGGCCTCGTGTGTTCAGAGAAGGTGACCTCATGCTCAAAAAGATCTCGACTTTTACTACTGATTCTAGGGGCAAGTAGACTCCTAATTATGAAGGCCCATATGTTGTTAAGAGAGCCTTCTCTGGCGGTGCATTAATTCTTACAACTATGGATGGAGAAGAGTTCACTCGTCCTGTGAATGCCGATGCAGTCAAGAAATACTTCGCCTAAAAAAATAAAAGAACAGCTCGCTAAGTTGAAAACCTGAAAGGGCAGCTTAGGCAAAAATGAGCGTCTCGGTGGATTGAAAACCTGAAAGGGCAGTCCAGGCAAAAATTAGAGACAAAACAGAAATAATCATCCCGGTAGATTGAAAACCCGAGAGGGAAATCTAGGCAAAAGTTAGGGATCATGGCAAGTAACTGCATCTGGCCAGTCTTGATCGTTTGAAGCAACATTTCCTATCAAAGGTTTTACTTCAATTATTCCCCGATGAAGTCTCAAGCACAGTTGAAATTCAAAGTTGTTAGGGATAATAATGGTCATTGTATTTCAATGTAGAACTTTCCATTGTACTTACCATTTTTCAAACTTTGTAATGATCCATGGAGTTACGCCATTTGCGG
The DNA here is from genome assembly GCA_963859935.3 of Lathyrus sativus. Lineage (NCBI taxonomy): Eukaryota > Viridiplantae > Streptophyta > Magnoliopsida > Fabales > Fabaceae > Lathyrus > Lathyrus sativus. Next base: position 143,640,675 of record OZ012736.1, on the reverse strand, counting down.
ACTACCATTCTATCAATAGAATTTGGGCCTTTGTCCCTTTGTTTGCAATTCTTATTTTGTTTCTGTTTATAGAATTTCATTTTATTTTGATGATGATTTTTGAAACAAATGTGAATAATTGATTTAAATTTTAAAAATTATAAAAGCATTTTTCTTTGATTTGTGAAAATAAAAGAAAGGATGTCAATAGTAATCCCAAGAATGGTAGAATCTTGAAACGAAAAGCATAAGTGTTTTCCTCAGCAGGGTTCTTTCTTGCTTCTCTGGTAGAATATATTGGCAGCTCCCCAGTAGAGTTGTGTTGATGTTTCCCCATTTGAGCTATATTGAGGTCTCTTCAGTAGAGTTTGCTGATATTCCCTTAGCAAAGTTTTGTTCCTTTGGATAAACCAGACGAGTGTTGAATGGTTTTCCACAACAAGGTCTTGATTCAAATGATGAATATGTTTTCTTCATTCAACCAGGTTATGATCGGACAGTTGAGAAATTTGAAGACCACTTCTCCTTGATGTTATTGCCCATGTGGAGATTTGTCTTTGATGATTCCTAGCAGAGGTTATGCATATTTACTTTGGATTATTCCACAAGTAGAGAACAATGTTGCTTATTTCTAAGAAGTTTTGACATAGCAGTCGCCTGTCGGGTTTTCTCTCACCTTGTGATTGGGTGTTGATTTAAAATCCCCCACAGTTTGACTTTTTGCTATGATGTTAACTTCTTATTCCCCTGGCAGGGTTGGAAGATTTGTGTTGCTATGTTTTCTCCAACAATTTTTTTTTCTCGAAGCGGAGTTCATATTGTTGTTCCCTCTTGTTGAATTATTGATGGTTGAAGATTGATCTTTGGGGTCTTCTCCCCAAGCAATATCTCCATTTCCTCAGCGAGATTTGAGCCTTGTAGTAGGATTTATTTTCCTTTGGTGGCTCTTGTGTATCTCTTGCAGGTTTTCTGTTGCTGATCCCCAGCACGATCTCCAATGATATCTCTAACTTGCGGAGATTAGCCGAGTATTTCAGTGGTGTTGTGATGTTTTGTTCACCCTCTGTTTGCCCTTTTTGTCTGTTTTGTCAGCATATTCATATGCATTGCATGCGCATTCATTTTGGTTGAGCATAGCATGTTTTTGTTGCATTGTGCATCCTGTTTTTTTGTTGATGTTTCCCTTTCCCCGGTGTTGTTATCCCGCGGAGTGCGTGTGTCCTCTCTTCATTAGAGTGTCGACCCCTAAGCAGAAAATACCTATCATTTTTAATTCCCCACTGAGTTTATGCCTCGTGGAAGATGTTTGTTTAGCTTTCCTCCCCAGCTTTTATCTGGATGGAGTTGTTCCCCAGTTGAGTTATTTCCTCATTGGGTCGAGTCTTGTTTGAACGTTTCTTTCCAGTTTATTCCTGGATCAAACTTTTGGTCTCCTGCAACAGTTACTTTGGTTTTCCCTTGGCTGTGAAACCTGGATGATGAGAAGGTAGTTTTGAGGATTTATTTTTCTCAGCAGGAATCTGTTATTGATTCTCATCAGAAGATGAAGATTTGATTTCCCCGGTAGTGTTTTGATAATACTCTCTTGGTAATTGCTTATGCAACTTCATGTGGAAGCCTCTTTATTTGAGAAGCTTGTGTAATCTCTAGAAATTTACCTTCTCAATAAATAACATTTCTCTGGCTCATCCTCAACAGAGAAGTTTATTGTGAAGTGATGGATCCTTATCTGACCAGCTTTTCTGTCAATTGGAATTTCTGTGGAATAATTCCCGATGAGAATTCTATTGCATGGTTTAATCTGCTCGTATCTCTTTTAAAGATCCCCGACAGAGTTGTTAATATCTTTTTTCCAACAAATGGCTGTCTCTTTATTTAAGAAATTTGTTGTGTGATTGGAGCTGCTCAGTAACAAGTAGCTGATGATATATCTCTTTCTCCTACCCAGTGACAGGTAGTCGAGTATGTTTGTCCTACCCAGTGTCAGGTAGTTGACCTTTATTTTCTTCTCCTACCCAGTGACAGGTAGTCGAGTCTGTCCTACCCAGTAACAGGTAGTTGACATGTTGTTTACCCTATCCAGTAACTGATAGTTGGTAACCCCTTTCATTCAAGTTTATTATTCTCGCTAAACTACTCAGTAACCAGTAGTTGGCGTTGCTTCTTTTCCTACCCAGTAACAGGTAGTTGATTATATTTCAACGAGTGGATTACTTTTTACCCAGTAACTGGTAGTAAGTAATACATCTCTTTGTTTTCTACCCAGTAACTGGTAGATAACAATTCTCTTGTGTTTTTTGCACTTATTTTCTACTCAGTAACCAGTAGAAAGTATTTTACCTATTCTCTTCGGTTCGAATATCTTTTGCCCAGTAACTGGCAGTTGGTATCTCTTTCCCTGTTGAGTCATTTCCTTTCCTTTATCGGAATAGGACCTTGTTTTTTTTTGTTTTCCCCTGTGGAGTCTCTTTTCTTCTTCTGCTCCGGTTTTTGTTTTTCTCCTGTGGCATTTTCTCCCCATGGTGGTCTTGTGTTTGCATACCATATCATTAGCATAATCATATCATTTGGTGGCCTCTTAGGGCCAAAAATTGGGTTTATTGTTATATTTAAGTCTCTTCTATCTGGTCGAGACAAAGATGTCAATCTTCATATCTCCGGATAGAAGAATCTTAAATAGGGGCAGCTGTAATACCCTAATATTTACCCCTAAGATCCCACTTTTCATTTGCATCATTACATACGCAAACAAGATCATACTTTATGGTTCTCCAGGCACCCTTGTTTGTTTCTTACTTGCTTTTTGTTGTTTATGTTTACTAACCTCTAACCAAAATACCAAAAATATTTTTTCAATTTGTTTGTTTCTTCTTCTTCTTTCTGTGTTTAGGATTTTGCAAGGAGATTGATGGGAAGGACATTCATTCAAGTCTAAAACAGATGGAAGTTTGACCTCATCTTGGTCAAACTATCAAGTGTTTGCTTCAATTATAAGTTACCTGGGGTAGTGGGCTATTTTATCAGGCAATGTGATTATTCAAGGTCAAGTTGTCCTGTATCGGAATTCATCAAGCTTTCAAGCCAAAGAACCTCTGCTAATTTTCTTCTTCAATTCCTGACTACGAAACCTTTCGCTCACTTTTTCTTCTCCTATTTCCTTCCACCAAATTCACTCCAATAGAGACAAATTCATCCAGAATCAAAGAAGAAGAAAGAAGAAGAGAGTTTCGGTTTCATCATTTACCTGAGTTTGAAGGTAGTTTGAGCTTCACCGTCATTTTCGATCCGTTACTTTTGGTTGCATTTCTTTGAACTGTTGGTACTGTTGTGGAGAGCTTTTGATTATGATTCATTTTGTGTGATTTTCGTATCCCGTCGCATTGATTTGAGCTTGCTAGCTATGGCGTCAAAAAGTATCAGCCGTGAGAACTTGGAGAAGATGATGAACGATTCATTGAGTTTCTGATTTCTTTTTTCTTTTGTTTTGTTTTTTAAGTGATGCACTGTTTTGATTAGGCCGTAGAATTTTTAGTCTCATTACCTTCTGTTTTTCTAATGAACCTCCATCTCATTTGTTTTTTAAAGTCTTTTTTAATTTTCTTTTAATAATTTTCTAATATTTGAAATAATTTCTTAAAATAGACTTGGATCTTGAATTTTGATAAGATCTCATCAATATCAATGGACTTTGAGTGTCGATTTTATCCATTAAAAGAGGTGATTGATATTGATGATGATTTAATCGATTTAAGATTCAAATTGTGGTTTCTTTTCATTTTAGTTCTTATTCTTTTTCTTTTTCTTTTGATCAATGAAATCTATAGATCATAGATTGTTGATTATCAAAGATTTTTAATCTTCATTATTTCAAATCTATGGACGAATGATCATTGAGATAATTCTCCGTACTTTGAAATAGTGATAGATTACCTTTGATTAATTGATGAAAAATCTTGATTATGATGAGATCATTACCTCTTTTCTTTTTGTGTGGCATGTTTTAGGAGAGTGATTTATATATCACTTCTCTAACATGTGTTAACACTAACATTTTATTGACCGGCCTCAGATAGTCGTGGTTTCTACATAAACCCGATTACGATTGCTTAACATAGCGCTAAAGTGTCCCTTAATCGGAAAATGATCATTCGTGGCTCAAACTTATGTTTGAAAGTCCAAGTATGATTAGTTGCTTGTCTTAAGTCCACTACCTATGAAAATCATTGTTAGGAGGCTTTGATTCTATCAATCCTCTAATGAGTTTTCATTAACCATGGTCTAAGTGCAAGAATTAATCATCATTGATCATATGTTCTAACCACTAACCACTAATTCACTAACAATATCCTTGTATAATTTTGTTTATATTCTCTTCTTACTCCTTATTTCTTTGCTTTTATGCTTCCATATTATCATTTCATATCATATCTTTGTTTATGTTTATGTCATTTCTCTTTTGTCCACTTGGACCATACCTTGTTCAAAACACTAATAAAGGATAAAAAAATCTCTAAAAAAACTTGGTGCTATTAACTTTGTGGTTATGCTCTTAGACTACTCTTGGACCTTTGGACTTAGAATTAGGACTCTCATTCCTATGCTTGAAGTATTGTGGATCTTAGCCTTTATTTGGCTCTCTCATTAGCTTATGCTTTAAATCGGATGGAATTCTTTTTGCTTGCTATGGAGTGTGCTACAAGTTGGTTAGATCTTTCTTACCTCTAGCTTTTATTTTGGTTTCTAGGATAGTCACTTCATCTCCTCCCCTTCTTAAATTTTCAAAACTTTCTCCCTCTTTCAAAACCTTCTTGGTTTCAAACTTCAAAACCGCTTTCACAATAAAACCTTGACTTTTTGTCAAATGATTTTTTTTCAAACTTTGTTCTTCTTAATAAAAGTCAATCAATGTTAATCATGCTTTGACCAATTTCAAAAGACATAAAAAATACAAAAACGCATCAACTCTTTTTGTGCCTTTATGCACTTTTTCACTTTAAAACTTTTCATAAAGTTTAGACATGATTCATTTCTATAGTTGAGATGTAATCCTCCTATTGCCCATAGTATTAAGACTTTGACATTTTCCACGTTGATGTTGAGTGATAGTCTTGTTAATAATCCAAGCAAATCCTCCATCTTTATGTGACGCAAATGTTGTCTTAATACTTGTGGGCGACTAGTCACAGTTTTCTCCTTAAAATGACGACTTGTCTTTACATCTAAAATCAATCAAAACCAACAAAATTTTGTCATTTGTACCACGAACTACGGGGTTTTGATCCTATATTGCACTTTGTGGGTACGTAGGCATGAGGTGATAAGTCTCTCCAAACACAAAAATCTAAAAAATAATTCTCTTCTCATCTCCCCAATCTCTTTTCAAACAAACCATTTTCAAACCAAAAAACGTAAATATTTCAAAGGGCCCCTATAGAGTACTATAGACGTTTTGGGTGCTAACACCTTCCCATTGCGTAACCAACCCCCTTACCCCGATCTCTGTTTCTTGTTCTCGTTTTAGAACTCTTTGGGTTTTGTTCGCTTTTTTTTTCCTTTCCTTTATTTGGATAAAATAAAAGTGCAGTGGCGACTCTTGTTTTTGAGTTAAGTTAATCAATAGCTTACACTCACGATTTTTACCGCTACAGTGTCCACTTTTCCTCTGATAAAATTTTTCTCCAGAAGAAAATTGCTTAATCTCTCATACCAAGCTCTAGGAGCTTGTTTTAAACCATAAAGAGATTTCTTAAGTTTAAAAACATGTTCTGGAAATTTGTCACTTTCAAAACCAGGAGGTTGGTGAACATAGACTTCCTCTTTTATAATCCCATTTAAGAAGGCACTCTTAACATCCATCTGATATAGAGTGATGTTATTTTGTGCAGCAAAAGAAATGAGTAAATGAATAGACTCTAACCTGGCCACAGGGGCATAAGTCTCTGTGTAATTAATTCTTTCTTGTTGGCTATAACCTTGAGCAACAAGCCTTGCTTTGTTTCTTTCAACTTCTCCTTTTTCATTCAACTTGTTTTTGAAGACCCATTTGGTTCTAATTATGTTGAATCCTTTTGGTCTTGGAACCAAATCCCAAACGTCATTTCTTGTGAACTGATTGAGCTCTTCTTGCATGGCAATTATCCAGTCATTGTCGTGCAGAGCTTCATCCATAGAAGTTGGTTCAATAACTGACACTAAACCAAATAATGATGCTTCAGATGATCTGAGGTAGGATCTTGTTCTTATACGGTCATCCTTCTTTCCAATAATCACATCCTCTGGGTGAGAGGCCTTGATTCTGGAAGATGATCCTCTAACATTTGATTCTTCAGAAATATTCAAGTTGTTCAGTTGAGTAGTCAAAGGAGTTGCTTCTGGCTTTGCTTCTGGTTCTTTCACTTGAAACTTTTCTGCTTTTGAGCCTTCAGAGTCTGTGAGAATTACTTCTCTATCTGCAGAACTTTCAAACTGCTTTGGCTTTTGACTGCCAAGCTTATCATCAAATCTAACATGTATAGATTCCTCCACAATCTGTGTTTCAGTATTGTATACTCTGTAGCCTTTAGAGCTTTCAGAATAGCCAAGCATGAAACACTTTTGTGCTTTAGAATCAAACTTGTTTAGATTCTCTTTAGTGTTCAACATATAACATATACATCCAAAAGGATGAAAATAAGAAATGTTGGATTTTCTGTTCCTCCACAATTCATAGGGAGTCTTTTCCAGAAGAGGTCTTACAGACACTCTGTTCTGAATATAACAAGCTGTGTTTATTGCTTCTGCCCAAAAATGCTTTGCCAGATTAGTCTCGTTGATCATGGTTCTGGCCATTTCTTGCAGAGTTCTATTTTTCCTCTCTACAAATCCATTATGTTTTGGAGTTCTAGGGCAGGAGAAATCATGAGCAATGCCATTTTCATTAAAATATTTTTCAAAATATTTGTTTTCAAATTCGCCACTATGATCACTTCTGACTTTAATAATTTTAAATTCTTTTTCATTCTGGACTTGTTTGCAGAAGTCAAAAAACACATAATGTGACTCATCCTTGTGTTTTAGGAATTTCACCCATGTCCATCTGCTATAGTCATCAACAATGACTAATCCATACTTCTTGCCTCTGATGGATGCAGTTTTCACTGGTCCAAACAGATCAATGTGAAGTAACTCTAATGGTCTTGAAGTTGAAACAACATTCTTAGTTTTAAAAGAAGATTTTGAAAATTTTCCTTTTTGACATGCTTCACAAAGAGCATCTGAGTTGAACTTCAGCTTAGGAAGTCCTCTGACCAGACTGAGTTTATTAATCTGAGATATACGTCTCATATTAATATGCCCCAATCTTCTGTGCCAGACCCATTGCTCATCATTAACAGACATAATGCATTTTACGTTCTGAACCTTAAGTTCTGAAAGATTGATTTTGTAAATGTTGTTCTTCCTCTTTCCATTAAATAGGATTGAGCCATCCTTCTGATTAACAGCTTTGCAACATTTTTGATTAAAGATTATGTCATAACCATTGTCACTTAATTGACTTATGGACAATAGATTATGCTTTAATCCTTCTAAAAGTAAAACATTAGATATAGAGGGAAGGTTACCATTGCCAATAGTACCAGAGCCCATAATCCTGCCCTTCTGATTCCCTCCAAACTTGACAGCTCCTCCAGATTTAAGCTCCAGGATTTGGAACATAAACCTTTCTCCCGTCATGTGACGTGAGCAGCCAGAGTCCAGGCACCATGATTGGCGTCTTGACTTTGCTGCTAAATACATCTGCAACAGGGATTATCTTATCCTTAGGTACCCAGATCTTTTTGGGTCCTTTTGGGTTAGTTGCCTTAAAAGTTTGTCTGAACTTCTGTCTTTTTACAACAGTTTTGTTCTGACTAACTTTTGGTTTAAACACAGGAACGTTCTGATCAGAGTGTGTGTGTTTAATATCATTCAGATGACCAAACTTAAAGTGAGAATATAAGGGAGTCTTCTTAATGATAAGTTTATAAACATGCATTAGATTTAAATCCTTTCCAGAGGAAGATTCATATCCAATTCCTTTCCTGTTGTTTCTGCTAACTCCATAGATCATTGAAGACATCTTGCTTCTATCTATGCTTTTAGCCAGAAACTTCTGAAAACTGTAGTCATATTCTTCTAAAATATTTTTGCATTTTGACTTAGTTTCAGATTCAGAGTCTTGTTGAGCTTTTTCAAAATTGTTTTTCATTTTCAAATTGTTTTCTTTGAGCTCAGCAACTTCTGACTTTAACAGACTATTCTCAGATTCAAGATTGCATTTAAGCTTCTTGCATTTGAGCTTAATCTGATTATAGTTGTTCAGGACTTCTGATAAAACCTTTATAAGTTCTTCCCTAGAGAGATCAGAAAGTACCTCTTCTGAGTTAGATTCAAAATCAGATTCAGATCCAGATGATCCTTCATCCTGATCTTCCACGCCTGCCATCAGAGCCATGTTGGCGCATTCTTCTTCAGATTCTGGCGAAGATTCAGATTCATCTGAATCATCCCATGTAGCCATCAGAACTTTCTTTTTATGCTCAGGCTTCCTTCTTGGCTTCTCCTTTTGAAGCTTTGGACATTTATTCTTGTAATGACCAGGTTCTTTGCATTCGTAGCAAACAACCTCCTTCTTTCCAAATCTTTTGTATCCAGAGGACTCTTTGCATTGATCTGGCTTCTTGAAGTTCTTGAACTTCCTCTGTTTGTGCTTCCAGAGTTTGTGATTCTTCTGGACAACAAGGACAGTTCATCTTCTTCTTTATAAGAAGACTCTTCAGAACTTTCTTCTAACACCTGCAATGCTTTAACAGATTTGTTAGATTTTAAAGCAATTGACTTACCTTTCTTTTGAGGCTCGTCTTCTTCAAGTTCAATTTCATGGCTCCTCAGAGAGCTGATTAGTTCCTCCAATGTGATCTTGTTCAGATCCTTAGCTAGCTTCAGAGCAATGACCATTGGTCTCCATCTGATGGGAAAGCTTCTAATGATCTTCTTCACATGATCAGCAGTTGAATAGCCTTTGTCCAGCACTTTTAACCCAGCTGTGAGGATCTGGAATCTAGAGAACATAGCTTCTATAGATTCATATTCTTCCATTTTAAAGGCTTCATACTTCTGGATCAGCGTCAGAGCCTTGGTCTCTTTAACTTGTGAGTTCCCTTCATGTGTCATCTTCAAAGACTCAAACAAATCAAATGCAGTTTCTCTGTTGGTAATCTTCTCATACTCAGTACGAGATATAACATTTAATAAGATTGTTCTAGCTTTATGATGATTTCTGAACTCCTTCTTCTGGGCTTCAGTCATAGATTTTCTATCAATTTTCTTGCCATCCCCGTCAGTGGGGTGAACATAACCATCAATGACTAAGTCCCATAGATTAGCATCATAACCAAGGAAGAAACTCTCTATTCAGTCCTTCCAACAGTCAAACTTCTCCCCATCAAACATAAGGGGTTGTGTGCTGATTCTATCCCTTTCTTCATATTTGTTGTTGCTGTTAGATGTTGAACGCTTCAGCCATAATATCAACCAAGAATTATCAGAGTTTTTCTCACTGAATTTTTTCTGTTCACGGTGAAGTGATAGCACACACAGAACCGGAGCTCTGATGCCAACTGAAGGTGAGAAAATACTTAGAAGGGGGGGGGGCGGGGGGGGGGGGGGGTGTTGAATAAGGATTTGAAAAAAATTATGGTAATAACAACACAAAGATTTTTATCCTGGTTCGTTGAACTCAACTACTCCAGTCCACCCTATCAAGAGTGATTAGCCTTTCTCTTCAAGGACTTAATCCACTATAATCAACTGATTACAATATCAACCACTAAGAACAACTGTTCTTAGTCTTCTCAAGAACTACTGACCACAACTTGGTATTCTCAAGGAACTTTTACAATCAAATGTAAACTAAACAAGTGTTTGAATGCTTCTAAGTAAGCTGTATCACAAATGTGATTTACACTTAAGTTTAAGAACTATGAAAACTATTTATCAAAGGATAATAATTTGTATGAGAGCTTTGAGAGAGTTTTCAAATGAATTTGTTCAATGTTCGTCAACTAAAGAAAGTTGTTGAAGGCTTGCTTTTATAGACTTAGAAATCCAAGACGTTGCAAGCTTGAAGACCGTGTACTGAAAAGTAGCTGTAGCCTTTTGTCTT